>JAAAKE020160112.1:0-12100 GCA_010014785.2 Anisolabis maritima
TAATTGATTTTGTAAATAAATCAGGAGTAGTTCCATATCAACCCGAAAAATTTATACAATTTAATTAATTGAATATTAATAAATATAGAAGTAGATTTATCAATTTAAAAAAATTGCTAATGTGTAAGTAGATAAAAAATAAAGATGGCGAATATTTTATTATTTAAAAATGAACGTCTAATTACTTAAATAACTTCATTCTGATGATAAGTTACTTTTTAATTTTTTTTAGACATTGAGTTGTGAGTTAATTTAGAAAATCACTACAAATTCAGGACAATGTAACATTATATAAAAATAACATTAATATGCAAAAGAAGATAATATAAGCTACTGTACAATACTGAAAAAATTAATATATTCATTGTTTTTTTATTAACCAATGCCTTGTAGCCAGAAGGCCCTTTATTCTGTTGTTCTTTTAATACATATAAAATTATATATAAATTTAGATTTTGTCGAGTCCTCTCAGGCGAAGCATTTCTGCTACATGAGAAATAATTTCTTTAATTTTGTAAAAATGAACTTAAGAGTCTGGAAACTAGGTCCGAAACGTCACTTCTTTTTGAATAAATGATTTCAGCCTGAAAACTCCATTTATTTTTCTTTCTCTATAATTATATACTTATAGTGTGAGAATAAAAAGAAAGTGCATCAGCTATTGTTATGATAACAATGATTTGATACTTTCCAATACAACGTTTCGGCAACAAATTATGCCTTCTTCGGATCTCTTAAGCGTCAGAAAACATTCACCTGAAAAAGCCATGATTTGTTGATGAAACGTTGTATTCGAAAAAATGAAATTCAAATCAATTTTATCATAACGCTGGGTGATGCACTTTCTTTTTATCCTTAAAATTTCAGCCTGATATTGTTAACAAATTTATATAATTTGCTATTGATGAACGAAGTTAATATTAATTAATTAAAATTTGGTATATTTTTATTTAAAATTTTTAAACTTAGCAAGTTTTTTGTTACGATTTAAAATTTTATTATAAATGAGTAGTAACCTACTCTGAAGAAATTTATTTAATTTTCAAATTGAAAATAATAATTTCACCCATTAATCCTTTTCATCAAATAATTAATATTCTTTGTTTTTTCTTTTAATATTTATTCTTTGTAGAGTATTCTCACATTTCACACTATTTTGTGTCATCGGAATGTGTGTTTAAGGGGGTGTAAAATGAATGTATGCAAATCTGAGAGAGTAAACAAAAGACGAAGCCAACGTTTACATAGAACTATCCACTGGTCAATGGAAAGTAAACATCTCAGTCTGTCTGTCTGCTCAAGGGTGGCTCAAAAAAAAAGCCCTCTGTTTGAGTTTACTCTCCTCTCATTAGTTGAAAATAAATAAAAAGATTTACATTCTCTACTCTATATATTATAATATTAATCTAAAAATAAAATTTTTTTGAAAAAAAACAATGCATTAATTAAACATTCTTACACAAGTACATCGATTATCTATCACTAGCTCGCGATCGGTTTTGAATAAAATAATTAAAACTAACCGCTTTCGTAGAGGAAGAATCTATAGATTATTTTTTAATTGTTTTTGATGCCAGATTAGACTAGTTCATATTTATTTAAATTAATTAGCATCCAATATAATTTAAATGAATTTTATCACTAAGGACCGGAAGCGAATCACTAAACTTTAGATCATGAAGCAAGAGCTTTAACTCTCGGACAAAGCTCTATACAAATTTAGGAATTTATAAATGAGAGATGATTTTATTTTATATAACTTCAGAACTTTTCTCTACCTATTATTATAGAATATGAATTTTTATCCACTAATAATAATAATGAATAAATTTTATAGGATTTCATACAAGTTCATAGCTATGATTCTGGGAATGATAAAGTTAATATATGAACCCACCTCGCCCTAGAATAGTACCACTTTTATTATTTAGGTATATTAATATTACTAACTTTTATAGATACCCCTGTCTTTAGAGCAGACATCTTTCTTCGTAATTCAAGAGTCAGATATCATGAAAAGGGTCAAATCGTGGGCATAATTCGTGTTTATCGATCAAAATTTTTTTATTGACTACCATTTAATTTGAATAAATTTGGTCAGAATCTTAATGGCCTCAGATGCTGAAAAAACTTAAAAAAAAAATTATAGATATTACTTATCTATATATTTATATAAATTATATAGTAGAGCGAAAATATTGTGATAGCAAAAGATTCGAGGTTGAGATTGCAACGGAAATACACGTTTGAGGTCCCATGAATCTAAAAAATGATGTACTAGACTGTGTGTGAGTGTGTGAAAAAAAAAAAAAGGAAAAAATGTCGAAGCTCAAATCGGTTATTTAAGCTAAGTACCCACGTGGCTGTACCTGATGTACTTTTTTAGTTTTTTTTCTCGATTTTCTATGAAACTACTCAAACGATATTGATTTAAATGACTGTACATATAATAAATTAGATAATCTACATAAATATGCCTGGATAATTCATATCACAAAATAAATAATAAATAAATAATAATATATAATTGAATTGTTTAAAGTCTATATGTTCTCAAATGCCAAAAATACTAAAAAAAAAAAGATTTGATTGCTAATTTTTTTTTTATTTATAAATGTTAGCCTCGAGTTAAAATTGAAGATTTTGGGATAGTAAATGGATAGTACACTATTTAATTTTACGAGAAACAAAAATTTTTATATTTCTTTTTTTGTTTGTGATTCCACCTTAATATTTCTGACAGCGGATTGGGAAAAAAATTGATGTAATTAAGATAATAAAAATAAAAAGAGAAAAGTTGTCCTCAGATTTAAATAAGAAAATATCGTGAAAAGGGTCAAATCGTGTTGCAAAAGGGCATAATTCGTGTTCATCCATCAAAATCTTGCATGTCAATATTACAATACCTGTCTCTGTGAGTCGGTCGTAAAAAACTGATGGTATAAGTATATATTTAAAACATTTAAAATAAATGATTTATATCATTGCGAGTAATTATTTATTGATTATTACTATTGCTATTTTTATCATAAGTTCCAATGTCCAATTCGTGTTCTTTTTGCTCTGCACTCCTCTTACTTCACTAATACTGAGATCTTTAAAATTTCAGAGAAAAAAAAAAGAGAGACTATTTTGTGAAAATTAAAATAATAAGTCATGAATAAGGAAGAAAAGAAGCAGGACTAGTTTTTGAGAATTATTGAAATTAGTAAAAAAAATTCATTAACATTTAAGATTTTAAACAAATATTTATATTTTATGATTTATTTAAGCTTAAAATGGTTAGATGATTCTAATTATACTAAGGATGTTTTATGCATAATTCCATTTTCAATCTAATGAATAATGAATAGTTGTATTATTATTTAAAAAAAAAAAAGATCCTCTACAAAACAAACAGAGAACTTTTTTTTCTTTTTCATCAATTAGGAAAGGCAGCAGCGAAATATTTAAATCGTTGTTGCCAAAGGGGATGATTGGGAAGAGAAAAAAAAGAGAGAAAAAACTGGCTGATTGGCTTCAACCCCCTGTACTGAGTCAACACCAACCCCCTCCTTACAACCAAAAAAAAAAACCCTCCACTCACTCTGTCTTGATTCTCAAGCTAAAAATTGAAATTGTGTACACACACACACTCACTCACACTCACACAAATGGACATACCTAAAGTCAGCTTTTATAAAAAGAAAAAGAGACTTGAGGAGGAAAAAGAGAGAGAGAAATAGAGAAAACGAAGAAAATTTGGAAAAGAGCCTGTAAGAGGCCGAAGGGAGAGGGTGAAGTTGATATAAGTCGTGTTTTGCATATAATGGAAGAATTGGCGATAAAAGAAGAAAATAAAAGAGCCAACTCAATTTAGAATTCTTTAATAATATCTAAAAGAGGCTATATATTATTCCAAATCTAAAGGTGGAAAAATAATTAATTTTTTTTTAAAGCTGAGCCATTTAGACTCCATCCTTATTTATGATATCCAAAATAATATAAATAAATTCTTGTCAGGACGGGAAGCGAACCACTAGCCTTTGGTACAGGAAGCGAGACCTCTACATCGACATCAAGGGCCAGGGCAACTCTTTTTATTATTTACTTCCAAATTATTGAAAATAATGCCTCTATTTCATCTTTCTTATTTCTACACCTCTCCTTTTTTTCAAATGAAATTAAGGTTTATTCCTAAAATATCATGGACAATTTAATTGCGGTAAGAAATAGTGCCATACTGTGCCCGAGCCAGCTTTTTACAGTTTTAATGAAAAAAGGAAAAAATAATTTTTAAATCATAATATATGAGTGAATTTGATCTTACTTTACTACTATATTATTTTCTTGATGAGGTGACAGCCGAAAAAAGTTACTAATAAATAAAAGGACAGAAGCATTAGGAAAAATAGAGAAAGAAAAGACTAGTATTAGATTGAAAAAAAAAAAAGAAACAGTAACTCTCGGTCGTAAATAGACTTATTTAACAATTGTAATATAATTCATTTAATTTAATTATTATCTTAATATGATTTATATATGTAAAATATCATATTTACGCATTAAACAAAATCCTCCCTTGTCTTGAAAAAGTAAAAATATTTTTAATTAAATTCCTGGCTCATTCATTGCCTATGTTTTAATGGAGAGCAACGTGTAAGGCTTAAAAATCGTTTACACTTAAACAGATATGCTGGCGCCAGTAAAAAAACATATGAGCTTGTATATATTTATTTGCTTATATATTATTAAGTTGTATGTGTATGTCAATATGAGTGGAGTAAAGTAAATCCATTTTTGGAAAAATAAATGAAGTTAATGAAAAATATAACTCAATATGATCTTTTTATCAGTAAACAATATAATATAAGTTCAAAATAATTAAAAATATTAAAATTTTCACTTCTATAGTTTTTTTTTTTTTTTTTTTTTTTTTTTAAGTGCCTATTATTTTAAATTCCATTTACTTTAGTAGTTTCTTTGAATGAAATAAATTTTTCTCTGGCTTTGGGAAGGAGGTCTGGCTTACTTAAATCGCCATTGATTTTTTTTTTTTAACTCTAATTTTTGAACAAATAAGTAAATATTTTTTAAGTGTTATTATTATATTAAAAAATAAGGCTGATTGATGTAAAAAAATTAGTCATGTTTTCAATAGTTCGTTAATTTTTAAAATGAGACAGGTCCATTTGGATGTTATAACTTTTATTTTCTTTAATAAACATAATTGGGTATAAATTTACATTATCTGTGATAATACACACAAAATTTGGCTGCTAGAAATTATCAATTTTTAAATCCATTGAAACTCAAAACCATCAATATCTCATTTTAATAAAAAGTGGACTTGCCCTATTTCGAAAATATACGGCTCATATATTTTTTCTTTTTTTCACTCTCATTTCGCCAGCGATCTATTTAAGTGTTAACAACAGCATTACTCTTATTCATTAAAGTAATGAATGCCAAAATATATAAATATTAATATATTGAAATTTAAAAATAAATAAAATAACTTAAAGAAAAAAATTTTATTTTATAATTTCTTTTATAAAGAGCAAATTTTTTTATTCTGACATTCTAAAAAAAAGATCTTTAAGTATTAGGAGTGAAACTGATTTATAAAAAAAATATTTTCTTTCTTTAAAGATCATCAGGTCAACTTTCAAAATTTATTAAATATTATAATATTTCAAATTATAGTTAAGCAAAACGCAATCAATTTTTTTTTAAATAAACTAAAAATTTTGTCATCGATTTTATTACTTCCTCGAGCCTTTCGGCATGTTAATATTTAAAGTTAAACTGATGACCAGCATGATTTTTGTTTTCATAGTCATTTAGTTTATTTTTTGCCGAAAGGCCTGAAGAAATCATAAACTCACTAAACGCTATCATAAAAACGTGAATTAAAATATTTATTTAAAAGAAAATCTGAACGGTGTTTTGAGAATTTAGGAAAAGAATATAGTAAGAGATTTTATTATTATTTATTTATTTTACCACTTATTTGACTAAAATAATTAAAGGTGGCACAGAAAATTCGGTGACGAATTAAAAGGAAGAAAATAAAGGGATTCTTTCGAAGATAGGATTCTGATTGGCTAATGAGTGTCGCATCATAATGACGTTGCATTGGCTGCGAACAGAGTTTAACATTTATTTCTAAAATTGAGGTTAGGTTAACTAATAAAAAAAGGGAAAATATATCAAGAATATACTGGATTTATAAAAAAAAGTATAAGAGAAGAAATTTTCTAATTTGATTCTCATAAAATTAAATAGTATATATTATAACCCAAAGAAAACCTAATAATAAAATTTTGTTTACATTTAAAAGATGGATAAAGCCTACATATCGTAGCCGACGGACATTGTTAATTGTGACAACCTTCAAAGTCATGGGTTCGAATCCCAGAGAGTGATGATGAGAAGGATGAAAATTTATTTATACCATTTGGATACCAATTGGTGTAAATAAATATTCCTGGATAACTGTAATGTAAATAATAGTCTATATGGCCGAAAAGACTTAAAAAAAAAAAATAAATAAATATGAATAATATTTTAAATAAAATAAATCTAAAAGGTGATGATTTTAATTATAAATAAATAAGAAATATTCTCTTTGCCATGCACTGATTTTCAACAAAGTAGGTCAAAATGCTTATTTAATATTGCGCACTCATTTTTTTTTTATTTAAGTCATTTTCGGCTGCTGAGGCCATTATGATATATTATTATATTTCAATCAAATTCTGTATCGGCGTGCGTTCAAAAGCCTTGCTACTCGGGACCACCCATCCGAGGTTCAGCGCTGTTTGACCCTGCTTATCAACAAAGATATATCTTGGTGGCTGTTGTCTTCTCAAACACACACATATTTAAAACATTAATTAAAACATTTAATCATTTGAAAATAACTAATTTTTAAATTTATTTTAAATTAACTGCATTCTTGTATTGACATATCAACAGAGCATAGAATTAAGTTTCGTCTTTGATAACTACGCCGTCAAATTCACGCCAGAAAATATTCATTTAAAAATTGTATTCAATTTAAAATACAATAAATTAGTTAGTTCCTCTCTCTCTCTCTCTCTTGCAAAATATTTTCAGAGAAAAAAAAATGTTCGAGACTCAAATTTGATATTTATCTACAAGGTCTTAATCAAACAACCGGCAGCGATATTTTATTTCAGGGCTTTTTTTAGTTTTTTGCCAAATCCTTTCTAATGAATTTGATTAAAATTTATATATCATTTATTTACTACATGATCGTTGAATGTAAAGAGGCCTATAAAGACGCATTTTGAGAAAAATAATTAAATAATGTTGACAAGGAAGTATTACCGACAATTAATTGTTGATAGATTAATTATATCATAACATTTAATACAATCAAAGTTATAAATAAATGAACCGATTGAATGAATAAAAGATTTGGAAAATTTTTTGGCAAAAATTATCCATGACTTTTCTAGGAAAGAGAAAAATAGGTGGAAAAAAATTTTGCTTCCCACTATACTTTCTAAAAAAGTATTTGAAGAGAAAGAAAACCAATTCTTACCTCGAATTATTCGATCGATGTCAGTGATTAAGGGTATATACGCTGGCCCGTCTCATGGCCTGAGAAAGAGAAAGAGAGAAAAAGATAGATAATAATTACTAGCCCTAGTGTTAATTGATTTCATTGGTATAATATATTAAATTTTCTTATTGTATTAGTCCTTGAATTGGTATAAAAACTGCTTTAGCACTTTTTTTCCTCTTAATTTTTTTTTTTTTAATACAAAGAGGGAGAATTCCAATTAAAAAAAACTTTAAGTGAAATCAAAGACGTTGTTTTAATAAAGCCCCTTTTCTCATTTACTCTCTTAAAAGGAGATAATTTCTCTTGCATATTAAAAGGCTTAAAAAGGGATGGGGGTGAAAGAAAGTCAGGCAAATGTCTGGGGTGTTAATTAATACTCGGAAGGAAGCAACAGGTCCCGCCCTTTGAGCCCTTCGGCTTCTCATTAAGCTGTAAAGGGGTTAAAACTTGAGCAAGTGGAGTAATTAACGTCTGATTTAACTAAAGGAGACAAGCAAAAGGGGTTGGCGCCTCATTTAAATAAAGAGGCCCTCTGCGGCTTTGCTAACAACCCTTGACTTGGATGAATAATTTACACACAGACAGACAGACACCAACACCAAGGCTTTTTGTAGCCACCTGTTGAATATACACACAAACACCATTTAAAAGCCACTAATTGTTTAATTAATTGCAGACAAACTTCCCCTTCTCTCGTTGAGTTTAAAAAAAACATCAGATAAAACCTTTTTTTCTTTGCTGAGGGCTTATTTAAATAATTAAATAAAGTTGCTCGTTTGGTATTCTAATTAGAATAATGAATAATAAATTTAACATTGTTTTTTTTTTTTTTTTTTTTTTTAACAATATCTCTTATAAAAAATTAGTTTTATTTTAATTCTCATTTACTAATTTTGTGTTTATAGATTAAGGTAATTTGGGTCAGATAGTTTTGGTATTTTGCTAAAAATATATAATCGGATCGTTTTGGGAATTCTAGAAATCTAATCACCATTCTAAATCTGTAAAGACTAAAAAACATGCTCCCTACACAACATTTTAATTAATTACAAGGTCCCTTCCCTACTTTCCTGCATTTGTATATAAGAACAAGGAAAGGTAATAACTTCATTTTCTGTAATTCTTAAAACGGCCGGACTATTATTAATGATCTTCATATCATGTTTTTCTCATTTTATTATTTATTCCTTGTGGGACTCGGCAAAAGTGCCCGAGAAATAAAATTCAAAAACTCGTATAAAAATTCGGAGAAAAAAATACCAATGTTAGTTCGGTTTGAAATTTCTCCTGTTCACCGGAAGACGGCCCAGAAGTTAGCTATTATCCCCCAAATTTGTTCTTAATTAATGGTAACTTATTCAGGATTGTTTGATTGGAAATTACATTTTTTTAGAAAATCTTCATAATAATATATTACTCCGAAACACAAGAACAATTTTATTTACAAAAAAAATTAATAATATAATTTCCTTTTTCAAGGAGGTTCTAAATTAAAGAGACTGAGAGTAGAAACCAACGCACAGGCTGGCATTTGATAATGAGAGCGAGAAGAAACGATTCTCAAATCATTTTATGTACGAAATGTATATTCTATATAAATATAAGCAACTATTTATTCTATTTTACTGATATTCATGAAAAAATTCTACTTCTTGAGGAATCGAACCCGAGATGATTGGAATTCTGGTCCACTGCTCTAATAACTAAACTAGTGAGACAACAGAATTCAGACTCCTCTCACCAGCAGTGGGCCGGAAATCCAAAGATCTTAGGTTCAATTTTCGAATCCAGAAGATACCAAATTAAATACAATAGAATTTATTATCAAGTGTTAAGAGATTTATCAAAAAAAAAAGTTTTATAACCTTTAGCGATGCAATCAAAATCATTGTAAATCTCTTTAAATCTAAGAAGATTAGTGAAAAAACATTGCGTTATTCTTTAAAGAGATATTAAATATGCAAAAAAAAAAAATACAGATTAATTATTTTTATCCGAAGGAATGTTTTATTTTTTTATGAAAAAAAAATTGCCAGACCTGTTCTTGACTCAACCCCCATCGGCTAAATCCCTCCCTTCTTTTTCCTTTTCTTATTTCTATAATAAATATCCACCTCCTTCCCTTGCGGCTATCTCTATCCCCAAAGCGACCTATTAGTATCAACGGAACAGGAAGCCAAAAAAGCGGGGGTGTTGAACCCCCACCAACTCGAGGTCTGCACAGACTGAGGTCTAATTAAAAAAAAAAAAGGGAATTTCACAACCCCCTCTCGGTATTCATCGACCCCTTGGGCTTCGGCTGAGTCATCGTCTTAAGGGCCTCATATTTTGTTATCCGTCTGGGTTAGTTAGTGTAACATATTAAAGGGAGAGAGAGAGGAGGGAATTTTTAATGAGAGAATTTCCAGATTAGAATTTAAAGACGGGGAAGTTAAATCACTAACGGACGGACAGACGAACGGAGAGACAGACGGTGGGGGAATATTTTAACTGAGGAAACATTAAAGAGATCCGATCCGATAATATTATAGATGTCTTTAAATCGATATTTGAAAAATTCTCTGAAATCGGAGAATATAAAAAAAAAAAACGAACATATAAACAAATACTGAATATAAGCCGTAAAGCTTCCAGTGTCCACAAATATTTTTAAATCAGATATAGAAAAGTGCAGGGGTGGAATTTTATATTTTTCTCTATTTAAACATTGTCTCTTTTAAAATGCACCTATAAAATAATCTAGCAAAGTCATAAAAATATGAATACATTTAATATAAGAATAAAAAATAAAACCTCTAATCTAAAAAGTATAATCGGGCCGTTTTAGGAATTTTGGAGTAGTTTAAAGAAGGAGGGAAAGTGTCATAGGGCTCCCTCTCTTTCATAGACAAAAGAATTAGTGTGACGAATGTGAGTGAAAGATGAAATTTGATGAATTTGTTTTTCTAATTATCTATTAAGACTAAAAAATAATTTTGAAGCATTTTAAACATAAACAATCACAATTAAAATATATAAGATACTTATTATTCTGGTATATTTATTTATATCAATTGGTATGATTTAAATGAATTTTAATCCGAACCCACATCCCTTGGCTTTTAAGGTTATCAATAATGACATTGTCAATAGTTCGAACCCCTCGGTCAGGCAAAGATAGGGTTTGTCCAATCTATTTTAAGACGCTTTGCAGTCTTCAAATTAATTATTGGCGATTTATTTTCTCGTTTATCGGATGATTCTCCGAGATTTTAATTCTTCGCGAATATCAAACGTCTTGAATGGTGCTTAGGGATTAATATCGACTGCAATCTCAATTGAATTCGCACTTCCGTTTTTAAGCCCCTCATTACAAGAGTAATAATCACCTAGAAGAGAGAGAGGTTAGGCCATAAAGTCAGCTGCTCCTGATAACTTTCCGGCTATTGAAACGAATCTCAGATCAGACTTCGGTTATTTATTCAAACTTTTAATGAGAATTCACACTCTAACGAGTGAGAATCTGTCCCCCCTTACTCCTTCCCGTTTAACGATCCCCCTTTCTCTCTTTAAAAACAAATAATCCCGAGGGGGTTTTCCCTTTGGAATTGCCCTCAAGAATCAAGGAGGTGATGCTGCATTCATCCTGGTCCAGCAATAAGCGCCTTGAGGGTGACTGCTGCCTGCCTCCGGGGGCTGGAACCTCACCTCATGCAATATCGCTCTAGTATGCATATTATTATTAACTAGGATTATATTGAATTTATTAAATTTTATTATGGCGACGCCCTTAAAACATAAATCAACTTTATTAAATATTTTTTAGTACACATGCAAGAAGAAAATTTTCTCGGATCATAAATATATCTTTATTAATAAAAAAAAATCTATTTATAATTTGGATATGCGAAAACTTTTTTTAAAGAATATACGTATAGTGTAATAAATTAGTGTATATGACATTAATGCTTATTTATTTATTTTTATTATTCTTTGGAAATAGAGTCCATTCTTGTATATATTATTTAATTTTATTTGAATAAACGATGATAACTCGTTACAATATCAATAAAGACTGCTCTCAGGGGTTCAACTAGCGAATATGGATGGACTATGAGTTACTCGATCTAAGGCTGGCACTTTTTGTGCTTCCCCTTCCCCCATGCGATAGGCCTGCTTGATTCCACTCTCGATCGCCGAATTCGGAATATAGATAAAAAGGCAAGGAGAAGCCTTCAGATTTTATTATAAAAAGTTTATTAGGAAATGGATATCCATAGCATAGCCCTTTGTACGGTGTTTAGAATTTGTTTTTCTTTTTTATGTTAGGAATTTTTACTTTTTTTTTTTTTGAATTTTTTCACATATTTTTATTACTTTTATTTTCATTTGGAATGTTTTTTTTTACAATTTTCTTTGCCACTATCCTCCCCCCCCCCTAAATGAAAATGGCCTTGGGTGATGATATTAAAAAAAAAAATTGTTAAGGCCAAATTACTTAAAAAATTTTTAATATAATTAAGTCTATATAAAATATTTATTTTA
>JAAAKE020160123.1:0-30524 GCA_010014785.2 Anisolabis maritima
CATTATTTGCAAAATTCATTTCTTTTTATGAGAGATTGTCATCTGAAATAGAGCAGCAAGCATCTTCAAGCCAAATAGAAAAGAGTGTTATTAAATATACTTTAAAATAAAAAATTTAACTATTAGCTAGGTGCAAAAATAATTGCAGAATTAGGTAAAGTACCACTTTTCCCTATATTACATTCCTACTCTTATATATCAATTTGAAACTTATTTATCGTTGATTGTATTAGTTTTTTATTGTTTTTCTTTTATTTTAATTTTGGACAATAAAGAATGGGTCTATCAAAGTAATAATTTATAATTTTACTCCACGACTTCAAACATGGACCTCATACTGCAGAAGTAACTCCCAACATCACTAAGCAGCTGGCTTTAAATGTTACTGATCGTATGCAAATAGTTCAAGAAATTTCGTGCAGATGAAATGAGCCTCAAAAATAAAGGTGGAGTTCGCAAGCTTTTTCAGTATTTAAAGGAAATAATAGAAGATAACCCACATAAAATCACACTAGAAGTTGTATAAAAACTCCGAGTTGAATTCTTGTGCAAGCGTCCTTGACCATCTTATCTTTGAGATTCATTTCACAGCCACGAAATTTTTATAACCATCTGTGTACTGTACCATTAGAAGGACATTCAGAGCCTCGTACTTCAGTGAAGTTGCGAGTTGCATCCATGGCAACAATGTATCCAAGTTTGAACTCGTGCAGTAAAACCATGCGAATTTCTTGCTTTGACACCCATTCATATCCTGAAATCAAAGTAAAATAAACATTAGAGAAAAGCAAACACTAATACATTTAGCTATAAATAAGATTCAAATTGATATATAATCAATCAGAAAGATATAGTGCAAATTGTATGTAAAGTGGACTTAACCTAACTTTTGTTGTTTTCTACCTAAATTGTTTTGCTTTCACCATTCTGTTTTTTATACAAGTCTACAATATAAATAAATTCACTATGAAGGTCCTTAAATTTTCCAAGCCATTCTAAAATTTTATTTGTAGAAATATAATTAGAATCATATTTGTCGGAGAGGAAAATTCATGCTCATGAATCTTTTTTCATTTTTTTTTTTTTTTATTTTTAATGAATGACTCCTCTCTATTGTTTTTTTTTTAATATAAATTCACTGAGCATGTTCAAAACGCCATCAGCAGAGGTCTCGTAGTGTCTGTGTTTGTACTTTTTTCTCTTTTAATGTTTTCATATATACATCGCTACATTATTTCATCTATCAGATAATCATTCATCTTTTTTCTTAATTTATTTTCGCTCTTCTTTTTTTCCAATGCTTTTTAGAGTGACCAAAAACATAACTTTGCTTTTGTATGAGCTTTTTCTGCTTTTTTTTTGGTTACTCTATCTCTTCTTGTGAAATTAACCAACTCTCTTCTCATTTGGTATTTATAATCATATCCATCTTTGACAACTAATAAATTCAACTTCAAAAGAAAATAATTTTTGAAAGAATTTTAATTGCTTGACAAATATTAACATTATGATTTAATTTTTAATCATCTTGTTTCACATGAATTTAATAAAATGAGATAGAGAGGGAGAGTAATAGAGAAGATTGAGTTGAGATGGGGCCTGCAAAGTGGAGGCCTTAACTGTTTCAGATACGATGGTTTGCACCGGATGTTGCGCAACATTAGATCACATTGTCACGTATCTTTTTAAGCAGTTAACACAAAAAGGTATATTTTACTTATAAAACGTAAAATCTTTCCCTTATTTCAAATACTTATTAGTTAAAAATTATATCATATTATCATATCTCAGCTAAAGCAGTTTTTTTCCACTACTAACTCTACTACACCTCAGTCTCGAGACTTGGTTCTTCTTGAGTCAAATTTAGATAATGTCTTGGTGAGTGGTGCGTCCATGGTAAGCCCCAATCACAAATGTGTTATTACCGCCGCTCTTGGATATTCTCGATGGTGAAATTAAAAAGAGATAGACAAAGTCGATATTGTCTATTTAATTTTTCCTCATATTTTCTTCATTTACATATTACCACATCCATTATTTTTGTTTCCAAAGTTTCATTAACATGAGGTACACTTTGTAGTCACCATTATTAAAAGAAAAAAAAAAGAATATTAATCTTAGAGAGCCAGGTGATGATTGATATAAATAAAATAAATTGCTTTTAGAGACAATTAATAGGCCTTTTTGATTATCTAAATGCAACCAACCGTCGTTTTGGAAGTCCAACGACTCCATCAGGACTTGTGAGATTTTAATATATATACCTTCCCATAGATTTCACACAATAAAAATGAGAGGTGTTGATCTTCTGAAACGACGACTGGTTGTGTTAATAATAAAGAAACCATGATATTCTTGAAAAATAAATAAAATCTAAGTTCTTTGGACATTAAAATTATTAAATTTCGAGAAAATGGAATTTTACTTCAAGTTATACAAAACTGTTTTAGTTGTGGTGCACTTTATCTGCTTTTAACAGATTTTTTAAATAAAAATGAAATTAGGGAAAGATTATGGCAAATTTAATATAAACAAAAAATACTAATTTTAATAAATTTATTAGGCAAAAAACCACGGCGAGGAGTTATTCATCACGGTGAAATGTTTTTACAAGTTCTTGAACGTCATCCAGAAATTTTACAACAAATTTTATCCACCGTCTTAAATGTGATCATGTTTGAAGATTGTAGAAATCAATGGTCAATGTCCAGGCCGTTGCTTGGACTTATTCTTCTCAATGAGGAGGTCAATGTCAAGTAATATAATTTTAATAAACATATCAATAACATTAATAAAATTATTTTTATTCTATAGTATTTCAATCAACTTCGAGAGTCGATTATTCGTGGACAATCCCCAGACAAGCAACAAGCTATGGCACAATGGTTTGAAAACCTTATGGAAGGTATTGAAAGGAATTTACTTACAAAAAACAGAGACAGGTATATTTATTCATCATATTTTAAGAAAGATTAATTAAGATAAAAGATAAAAATAATGATTATTAATATACAATTTACAAGAAGAATAAATTCTCTAGTCTTTTAGGTCTATTTTTCCCTTATGTGAATATCATTATTAGTAAAGAGCTCGACATCAGAGAAAAACTTTATATATATATTTAAAAAAAACTTGCTCACATTAGCTTAAAAAATTTTGTATTGATTCAATGGAAATAATGCTATATTGGTTATAAAGCATAAATTATGAAATAACCATTACATCCCGAACTATTTTTCCTTTTTTTTTTCTAAAGAGTTAACCTAATCTCACTTTTAGAAATAAAATCAAAGTCTGCTCGCAGCATTGCAACGTCATCATGACGCGACTCAGTAGCCAATCAGCAGCTTCTCATGGCAAACATTTTCCGATTTTAATAATGGATAGATTCTCTTTAAGCCGAAAGATGGCAAAATTTGGTTTTAATCAAATTTTATGGGAGTTAAAATAGTTATAGTCTTCTTAATTTATTCTACAAATATTTTCAAAAAGCCTTAGCTTTCATCTTCTCTGCATAAAATTAATTAAGGAATCCACCCACGTTTTTTGATAAATATTTGTGTAAGAAGACAAATAGTATGTCATTTCTCTCTTACTCTTATAAATTAACTCAAAAATGAATTTTTATATAGTAAAAATTAATTTGCATTCCAGTTTAGGTCTATTTCGAAAAAAATTATTTTCAAAATATTATACATCTTCCTTTTCGATAACATACAATAAAATAATAAAAATTGTTATACTATACATTTGGAAAATGATTTTTTTTTTAGAAACAGGACGATTGACGTGACCCAAACCGCAATTAACAAAATTAACTATTTCTTAAGAAATGGTTAGGATTCTTGATATTTATTCCTTTTATTTGTAAAATTTATCTAATCATTTTTAACAAAAGTGGAATTGTTTCCAAAACAGAAATATTTTTGCCTAGACATGTTCTCACTCTGACGGGACGTTTCTGCCAAAATTAAATTTAAGAATTTTAATTAATTAATTGTAAAATTGTTTATTAAATAAATATAAATAACAAATTTTGAAACATTGATTATATAATTTAATGAAATAATTTTAAGCCAGAATTCCAATATTTTATTTACAAATTGAAACAATGATGATTCTACTCTTCGGATTTTGAAAATATACAATAATACCTCGTTATATAGTTTTCGAAACCTTTGAATCAGATATTAATATTTAATATATGCCCCAAAATGGACTTGACAAGCCATAGTTTCTTTTGTGGTTCTGGTGCAAAGAAATCGATGCCTCAAGATCGGCTGGATTCTCCTTTTCGACTTTCGGGAGTCAGTTGATCACTTAATCTACCAGAAAGAATATTCTCATAAAAAATGTTGAATATCACATTAGCTATGCAGTTAGATATATAATTATACATAAATATTTTTATATAGTAAGGGTAAAGAAAGAGCGATGCAGCTAGTATTATTTCTTTTATTTAAAAACCATCTTCAAGCCAGGGATTTGTCAAAAGAAAAGCCCTCTGATGTTATTAATAAGCATTATTCAGTCCTATTTTATATGATCACATAGCTAACCGAAACGTCGCTCTCTTGCTTTTGCAAACTGAGGCAAAGGCGGTCGAAACCAGAAGGTTTGTGAAGAAAAATTAATTATTAAATAAAATATATATATTTTGTTTTATTCTTCCACTGAATAAGGTCACCCTTTTCACCATTTTCATTTAAATATAATAAATTGATTTTTTTTCTTTTAAAGAAATTCATTTCATTGTGATTTTTTTATTTTAGGTTTACCCAAAATCTTTCAATGTTTCGGCGAGATATTAACGATTCTTTGAAAGGACCAAATATGACAACAAATGTCAGCGATATGATGACATCATAGTGTTTCCCTCAAAAAAACCTTTCTTGCCGCCTTGTTCGCTTGTCAAAGGATTAAGTTTACAAATATAAATGTATATATTTATATATACATGTATATTTATAAATTAATTGAAAAAAGAAAGGAAGAAAAAAAAGCGAACTTAATATTTAATATACAAAAAATCTATAGACTGCGCTTGTTGTGATTATTCCGATAAAAAGATGTGGTTTTTAGGCGCGCCAAAGCATTCCTGAAAAAATTGGTAATATAACCCTCACTAACAATTGGCCCATGTATATATATAAATATTTCTATATATATAAATTGGGTCACAATTAATTGCACTCTACAATAACAATATCAAAGAATTTGCTCGTCTTCAAAGGAAACAATTTGTCTTAAATATATTATATAAAACCTAAAGGATATTTTGAAATTAGTGTCATTTGCCTAAGTCATAGATTGATTTTAAAAAATAACTAATTCAAAATGTAATATTTGTGAATTGTCTGCTATATATATGAACTATAAAAGCGCTCTTAGATTTTTATTTATAATTTAACGATATTGTTTTTTTTTCTTTTTTTAATAAAAGATTATCTTATTTTTCATATTTGAAAATACCTTTTATATAATTCCGGTTTTATATTTAATGAATCAATTATTATTATAAAAGTGTTCATAAAATTTTCACCTTCGTTTATACATAGATTAAATTAATATCGAAAAAATACATTTAATATTATGTTTAATTTTTATAAATTATTTTAATAATAGAAATAAAATTTGAATTAAAGTTCTCATATTTAATAGACAGAATGAATAAAACTTAGCTCATGTTTTTACTAGATATAAAATAAAGATCATGCTCATTTTATTATGCAATTTTTTCATAGAAAAGTATGCTTTTCCTTTATCAATATTTAGTAAAATCATGTGCTAGATTTTATTTATTCATAAGGCTCACTATTTCTAAAAGTCTTGTTAAAAATCTTTTGATTGATGCACAATAAAAGACAATTCTCTTGGAAAAAATAAAAAGGATCTATTCTCATAATCAATAAATAAAATTATACCCTATTTTATTTGGATAAATAATTACTCTATCTGGATTATTCACAACAAGTGAAAAAGATAAACAAGATGAAATTTTAATATTTCGATTGGATTTGCTTTTTCTTATTCCTCTAGAAGAAAGAACGAATAGACTTAGACAAAGGACCTTCTCTCTTAAACCTTTGATCCGGTATTGATAAATAGTGAAATATTTTCAAGCCTAAGGAAATTATTATTTTTTGAATATATAAATTTTCAGAAAACGCTTTTTTTTAAATCTCATAAAATAATTTCACATAATTAAAAAGTTTGTATTAAAATTAATTGTTCAGCCTAATCACTTTATTATATTTGTTTTTAAAGTAATAAGTTTTATCAACAATAGTTAATGGATAACAAATGAACAGAGAAATTAAAGGAAGGAGAGCATTTGTCGAAAAATGTTTGACACATTATTTTTATATATGTTCATAAAAGTTTTTTTTGGAAAATGATTACATAAAACTTAAAAAAAAAACATTTCAATTTTATAAATTAATTCATATCTTAATTATTTTTAAGTTGGAATAGTTTTCTACGTTACTTATTTCATTATAGTAACAAAAGCTCTATTCCTTTCAAAAAATATCTACAACACCAGAAAGAAACTTACATATAGAAATTTAACTATTTGGTCCTTTTTTATTTCCTTTAGACAATAAATGAATAAAATTTAGACTTTGTAAGAAATAAGAACTATTTACGAAGATTGAAGAAAAAAAAAGAAAATCGTCTCCTAAAAATTTATTTTTCGATCAAAAGATATCAAAGAATCTTGGAATATTTCGGATGTACAATGAAAGTCATATCAACCGTGGATTTTAATCTAATAATCTTTTTTAAATTTATATTAATTTTTATTAAATGTCTAAGCGTTTCAGTATTTTGAAATGTTTAGAGTGAAAAAAACGATCCAAGACCTATCTCCCAATGTCAAATTTCACCATTTATGTACCTTTATTAGATGTTAGTTAATTTTTGGAGTCTTCAGCTTGGTATTAATTTGAAAATAATTTGTAATACTTTAATTCATTTTTTGCTTGAAAATATTTCTTAAAAATCTTCGCGAGATGATTTTAAAAACATAAAATTAATATCGATACAATTGTCACAATTTTATACCTAACAAATTTTGAAAAAAAAAATTCTAGACATTAATAATAAACTTTTAATTTATAAATTCTTTATTTTCTTATTCCTGTTTATATATTCTATATTTATGAACAAATTGAGATCCATTCTAAAAAAGAAAGACAAATATTTCCTCTTATAATTTATATTTTACATATTTATTTGAAAATTTATTTTTTCACATTCTTTAAACTTATGTAGTAGTTTTTAAGTATAAACATTTTTTGAGTGCTCTCGAATTCTTTTTGGGTTCTGTGAAAATTAAAAAAAATTTTTTTGATATAATAAATTTTATTTATTTTAGCCAAGAGCATCTTTAAGACGACTTTTTTTTTAAGTTTTTCTTAACTATCAAATGACCAGAAAAAACAAATACAAAAGAGAAACACCGATCATAAAAATCAAAGTATAAAAATATATAAATGTAAAAACAGACAATATTTTTTTATTAATTGAAATATTGTGCTTAAAAAATAAAGGATAAAAGAAAAAAGTGCGACACTCCATTTCTCTAGTGTCATATAAAATGATTGTGTGAAAAATGAAAAAGAAAAACACATCTATATTATAAATATATATAAATATAAATATTGTGCATCATATTTGCGTGTGTTTGAATGATCAGAGTGATAAAAGTAAAAGATGAGTTTTTATTTTTCATTTTTAAGAATTTTTTAAAATTTTATTGATGATTTTTTTCTAATATAATGATACTGATTAAGCTAATATGATAGCTTGTGAATATGATAATGATTATTGATTGTTGATGCTGCGAGAGAATGCAAGTGAAGAATGTATGTTCATCAAGGAATAGAAGACAAAAATATAATATCGAAGATCCTGTGATCCCTGGAATTTATAAATAAAATCATAATCATGAAGGTTCATAGTTTGAAAGTGAGCATAAGGAATCCTATAGCAAAATCATTCTGCACTTGTGATGTTTAAATATCCAAACTATTAAAAAAAATAATCCTTTAAAAAAATTTATCTTTTAAATGAATTTTTATTAAAATAAACATTGTGAATTTTTTTTTTTAGATTGGTGTATCAAAATTTTAATCTTAATTTTTTATTTTTTATTACAACAAAATTTTACAAAAAAAATTACACATGATTCTATAAATGTTTCAAGGAGATTGGAAATTTTTATATTACAGTTTAGTAGAATGAAAAAGGACTTGTTTATAACCATTTAGGCAAGAAATGGCGAGATGATTATCATCAGCAGTCACCCCTTCGACTTTAGTATATAATGGTACCCAAGTCTTATCGCTTTACTTACTCTTACTACGATAATTTGAGTGTACAATTATTCACACACGACGATTGAGGAGCCGGCCATTTCTTGCGCAAAAGGTTAAAAAACCGATCCATTCTATGACATTATAAAAAACACTCGACATGCTTAAATAAAATCCAAAGAAACTGCTAAAACTCTGGAAAAAGTTTACTTTATACATTATATTGTAATAAAAAATTTTAAAATTATGATCGGATTAAATTTGTTTTTCCTATAATGATTATAATTTTAATAAATAAAAAATATATTATTTAGAAGTATCTAGGTTTATAGTTTAAGTAATACCTTAATAATTCATTTTTTGTGTTAATAGTTTAGATCTTTAAACAATTGAATTAAAATTTTTGCTATTGGATAGATAAAACAATATTTAAAATAAGGAAATTACAAGAAAAAACATTCATTTATTTAAATTTTTCATAAGCGGTTGATTGTTGTAACGTATGTGTAAAATGGTAATATTGAGGATTTTGTTATTATTTCTATTTGCTAGTTCCTAAATTAATAAAGAACTCGCAGCTATATATATATATATAAATATATATATATATATAAATATATATATTTTTATTTTTTGCTACCATATATATACACTTTACTATATATCCAAACTTTATTTTTTATATACACTACATATTTATAAAAAGATTTAATTCCCTTTTACACAGTCACCAACTTCTCACATGTGTCCAAATCCTATTTCTAAACACTTAGGTAGACATCTCATCTTTATAAATAATCTACTTTTATTCCTAAGCTAGGTCGGAACCATCTTTATAAATAACAAGAATAAAATTTAGTAAAAATAAAAAAATCTTGTCGTCCTTTATCCTAGGGCAAGTGAGACCATCTTTAGACTTGTGGATCACAGTTCAACAAAAATTCAATTTGCACAGGTAGTCGTACGGAGCCCAACAATAAAGCTATTTAGAACAAATAGTCTTTCCAACGAGGTCCAAATTTGCTTCCATTCGATTAAAAGAATGATGAAAATTTTAATTTTGACTAAATAAGGTTGGATGGTTGAAAGAAAGTTGAAACGTATTATTAGCGAAAAGTAGTAAATGGATTGCTATATATATATATATATATATTGCATATATCTTTAATTTTGGAATGATAACTTTCTTAGTTATCATTATTTTATGATCATCACTTGTCTTCTACGCTGGTGTCTAATAGTTTCAAACTGTTAGAAATTACTTAGGGATCTAACATATATATATATATATATATTATTTACCATCAAGCAATCTCCAGGTGCTCCGAGCTTCATTTTTTTAAATTTTATTTTCACCATATCCTTACTCAAATTGCGACCTTGTTCAATTCATATTACTAAAACCAAAAAAGAATTAAAAAAAAAGTCATGGAAATAGTTTACATTCAGAGCATATTATATATAAGTAGATAGAGATATTAAATTAACATGTTGCAAAAGGGCCCGAAATTCGATTTGTGCTTCAGGCCCATTAAAGACCATCCTCCAATACTCTTATTAATAATAATTCAGAAGTTGGTAATTTTTTTTTTTTGTTTTTGGAAGAAAATATAATTTGTTTTACAATAATTTCTGTTTATTTTTAAAAATTGACATTTAGACAACAATAAATAAATAAAAAATTGGGTTGATTAATACAGGAAAGAAATAAAAATCCCCATTCCAATATCAGAAGTATGTATATTTTAAAACATTTCCACTTTTTAAAAATAAATTGTATAGGATATTTTTCAACTGTCAACTTTAAATTTTACCGGGTTATATCCTTTTACGAAAAATAACGATAAATTAGTAAACTACTTGATCAACCTTGTGTTTTTTAAACTAGCAGTGTCATCTTCCGGTGGGGTTTAGAATTATTTTAGGTCAGGTCATTGCGTACTCAGAGCCAGGCTCTGATTGGCTATCTGACCTGGCTGAGAACTAGAAACGCAATTTAGCAGTCGCCTTTCACATTTACTTGCATATACTACTAACATAAATTCCCATCCTTTCTTTGTAAGTTTGTTTGCCCATGTTCATTTGTTCTTATTTATTTATCAACTAGTGCTTTCATTAAATATTTCTTTATTATTTTATATTTCGTTTATTTGGGTAAAATAACAACTTTTTTCAAAGGGGAATTTTATAGAAAGGCCAGTTGTGTGAGAGAGCAGGCAGCAGCTGAGCTGGCATCTATAAAAACAATATGTGTGTCTAATTTCTAACATTTTCTCAACTATTAACTTTTGGAGTGATAATAATTCATTTCTAGAACATATATTAAAACATTTTTAATTAATTCTTTGCAGATTTGTGCTTTGTTAAAACAACTACGACGACGTTCATCAGAGAGAAAGCCCCCAACCCCTCATCTAAAGTGGCCCCAAATAAGAAAAAAACGAAACGTGTCTTTTTGCACATTGTCTTGGCTCGGAGACGAAGCCAGGCAGAATTTTTGTGAAGGTAATTAAAAAAAACATCGCCCTCACTCACCCTTTATTTTAGTACTATTTTTACTCACCCCCCTTTACTCACATAAAATAATGTTTAAAAAACAATGTTTATTTAGCTAATTTTTGCTTTTATTTTTGGTTTAGTTATTATGAAATAAATAGTTTTAGTATTTAATAACCCAAATATCGGTCGAATGGCTTTCTCTTTGTTTTCTAACAACAACAAGGTTTCCATTATTTTAAAAATTATCATCATCTAGAAATCTTTTCATTTTTCTGTTAATTTCTGAAATTATATATTCTAGACAAAAAAAGGGGATCAGGGATAGAAAAATAGCTCAATCGATTAGAAATTGAACATATTGTTACATAAATAACTAATCACATCTAATAAATTATTTGCGATTAATTTGCCATTAGAATTTCCTTTTTAAAATTATCCATAAGAGAATCGAAGTTTTTAATCTCATTAAATATTTTGGTTAGAAATTCATACAACAAAATGAAATTACACATATGCTCAAAACACTTGTTTCTCATTAATATTTAACCATTTTTTTAAACAATTCATTCATAATAACAAGCATATTACAATTAAATTTGGTTTCTATTCTGTATATTCTATTTTATTATATTTTCACAAATTTTTAAAGTTAATTTAATGAATAGTTAGTATAGGCTATATAATTTAAATTTTATTGACCCATTTTAATTTTAGAATAAAATAAAATCAGGATTTTAGTTCTTTAACCGTCGTTTAAACAAATACGTTTCGATTGATAATTTTGTAATTTGTTAGTTTCCCAATTTTGAATCTTAGGCTCAAAGCCTAAAGAACGTGATGTTTTAAATAAACTAACTTTTTTCTATTATTTTATTTTATGATTTTTTTTAATTAAATTTATATTTAAAATAACATTTCATGCACAAATGCATTTGAGAAATTTTAAAATTTATTCTCATGACTTTTTAAGAAAAAACATTATATTAAAACATATTGATATGTTGTATATCGATTTATTATTAAATATTGTATCAAAAATCTATAAATAATTGGAGATTTTCTATTATTATTTAAAAATTATGAATTAATATTTATAATATTTTGGAATCATGGTTAAGAATCACAGGAAAAATTACTCCATGTGGTCTTAAAAACCGTTTCTATTTCATATTTTTAATTTTGGAATTTAGATTTCCATCGAAAATGATAATGAAAAATAAAATGATTTTTTACATACTTTCCTCTTTTAATTAATACATGGCTTGAGTAGTATAGTAACTTGCATAGCATTACAACCCTTTTAAAAAAGACACTACTAACCATAATTTCATAAAATTTTATTTGATTCTATTTAATAAATGTTTTCAGTTTAATTGAAAAATACAACTTTTCATTTTATGTCTTCAACAATTTAGATTCGTATTATAAATTCTCATTTCATTTCAAATAAAAAACGTTTTATGATTTGTATTTAAATTGTACCATAGTAAAAACTATTTAAGGAGTTACCGAAACTTGTAAATCAACACAGTTAAACAAAAATTAGGTATTAATTAATTCTGTTAAAACTTTAATACCAATATTTCTCGATTATATAATATTAATAATTTCTATAATAGGCTACATATTCTCTATTAATAATTATTTTTGAAAAAACTTTTTACTATATTTATTTTTTAATTGATTTAAAAAATATTAACACGGCGATCGGCTGTTCCTTCTCATTCAGCCTTCATGTTTATTCACTAGTAACTTGAAAAATATTTTTTTTAAGTCTTTTTCGGCATCTGAGGCAATTTAGACTCGTTCCTTATTTATATTAATTGATAGCCAATATAATATAAAAAAAATAAAATTTTGATTTTGTCGCTCAGGTCGGGAAGCGAACCACTGACCTTTGGTACGTGAAGCCAAACCTCTAGCTCTGCACCAAGGGACAGGGCTTGAACAATTTTGAAAACTGCTGCAAAATAAACTAAAAAAACTTGTACTGTGTTCGTGTATTTTTAGATCAATTATCAATTATAATAAAAATAAAAATTTTATTTTTACAAATAATTTTTAATAAATTAATTTGAAAATTTATAATAATTATTCACATAATTTTCATTCGCCCCCCCCCCCCCTCTCCCCCATTTTACTTGTACCTATATATGTAATATATAGAGAGAAAGTATTGTGATCGCAAAAAAAATCAATGTCGAGATTTCAAAGGAAATACAGGTTTTAGGATCCCTTAAGTCTAAAAAAAAAAATGGGCCTCGCAAAATGGTCTGTCAGTGTATGAACAAGATTTCTCAAAAACGAAAAAAATGTGGCTAAAATTTTATATTTAAGCTAGGTACTGATGACGTATGCGCCACGAAGCTTTTGAATAAAATCTGCCAAAAAATAGTAGTACTTTGCTGATCTCCGATCTTAGTTATTTTTAGATTTTCTCAAAATTCTTTATATCGATTTTGATTAAAATTCATAAAACAATTATTTATTAGATCTTTTAAATGAATTAACTCTTATCCCCTTAAAAATTGTTTAGGGCCCACTTTACTTTTTTAAATTTTTTGTGATTCTTTGAAATTATTATAATTATTTACGATTTTGATTAAATTGACTGTATATATAATAAATTAAAAAATCTTAAAGATAGATTAAGCATTTCCAGCTCAAAATAGTAGGGGGGAGTGGGCCCAATCTGGATTTTAAGAATCTCATAGAAAGCATAGGACAATTCGTTGCCATGGTAACAAAATATTAATTTTTTTAATTTCCATGTTTATTAATAAACAAGATTGAAAATTAATTTGATTTAATTTTTTATAATATTTTTAATTGATTAATACACTAAAACGAAAATCTCAAAAAATGAAAGGTAAATTAAAATTGTATGCCCGAATCCTAGGGTGCCCGCAAAAAATCTAGTGTCATTGCACATTACACAATTTTTCTTTCCTTAGATAAAAAAGTGTGTGAATCTTTAGTCTTTTTTTCTTCACTAATGAGAAAGTACCTTTTATTATTTTCGTTTCAATAATGGGTTTTTACGAATTTTTAAGTTTTCGTGTCTCCCTTTTTTTATTCTCCGCACCACACAGATTAAGAACGCTGATCCAAAAAAATTTTGTTATTGTAGGCAGAGCCATCGAGAGCCTATCAGGACCCAAATTCGCATTTCATATTAATAAGCACAATTAGAATCTTTATAGGTATAATTCTAATACGTTAGTATTGACTCATTCATTAATTACTCATATCATGCCAGAGATTCAAGTTACTACACGTTTGAAATCAATACAAAGAAATCTAATGATAAGGAAAAAACATAATTCCACCTCTAGTTTTTTTTTCTTTATTGCATTTTACTTTCTCTTACCTATATATGAAATATATAGAGAGAAAGTCTTGAGATCGCAAAAAAAATTGATGTCAAAAATTCAACCATAATACAAATTTTGAGGTCCCCTAAGACTAAAAAAATGGTTTGTCTGTCTATGTGTGAACAAGAGACCTCAAAAACAAAAAAACAAGGGTTAAAGTATATATTTAAGTACCCTCCTTAGCTTGCACCTCGACACTGCTTGTGAATAAAATCGACTAAAGACTAATACTTTACTGATGTTTTTTAGTTTTTTGATTTTCCCAAAATTCGTCCTTTGGATTTTGATTAAAATTCATAAATCAAAATATATATTAGATGATCTTTGAAATCTATTAACCCTTATCACCAAAAAAATTGTTTGGGACCCATTTTACTGATTTAATCTTTTTAGTTTTTTTCGGTTTTCTCTTAAACTATTCTAACGATTTTGATTAAATGGCTGTACATATAATAAGTAGAATGATCTTTAAGATGTATTAATCATTTTCAAAATAATGTGGAGCTCTCAATTTTGGTTTTTAAGTATCCTATAGAAAAGATAGGAAGACCCGTTGCTATTATAACAAAATATAAATATTTCTATTCCTTTTTTTATTTTATTCCTATGTTTGTCAATAAACCAAATTTAATTGAAATTAATTCAATTTAATTTTTAAAAAAATTTAATAATTGATTAATACACACAAATGAAATAAACTAAATATAAAAGCTAAATAAAATTGTGAACCGCTAAGGGGACGATCTCAAAAAATCTGCTGTGACAGCACTTAGTACACTTCCTTATCTTAGGTAAAAGTTGTGTGATGTGCGGCCGTCATACCAGATTTTTTTTAATATTAAAAGAGACATAAGCCCTAAAGATAGGTTCAATCTTAAAAAAATACACTCCAACAAACAAACAGCCTAAATATATTCCCAAAGACCTAGCTCAAACGCCTCCCCGCACCCGAATTTCATCAAAATCGTTAGAGCTGTTTTCGAGAAAAAATTTATGTACATAAAAATATATAAGGGATTAGCTCGTTTAATATTAGTAGTTTGACCAAAAATATTAAACTTATTAACATGATAAATTATACGAAGGTTTTACAATAAATGTATTATTCCTAAATTCGTTTTTCACTTTGCATCTTCTCTCTTAGTAGGCTGGCTCTTTGCCAGTTCCCAAAAAAAATTGAGTGTCAAATAGAAAAATCAGATTTTTGAAATTCTTATTGCTTTTTTAAAATTTGTCATATTATATCTTCTCATCCTCTTCTTATGTTACGATTTGAGTAATTGATTGTCTATCATTCATATCTATTTTAAATGCCATTCATACAAAAGTTAAGTTTTTATAACAAAGTAAATAAAAAACTTTCATTTAAATTCATTTAAAATTAATAAAAAATAAACTCATTTTACTTTAATGAACAAATAATAATCGTTCTCATTTATAATATCGAATAGAAATTTTTAGATTGGCCGAATGAATTGATTATTTATAAGTTATAATAAATCTTATTAAGAGGGTCGCCTACCCGTATATTCATGTGACCGAGATAGCGCAACCAAGGCTATTCGTTTCCTTTTTTTTTTTAATATAATAAAGTGAAAATGAACTATTGTAATAAATTGTTATAGGTGTTGTAAATTAAATTTAAATTGGAAGAGCTAGTAATTTAGATCTAAAATATACTAGCAAAAATATCCTTTGGAGGTCTAGAGCTTAAATGAAATAATTTTATTTGTATCATTCAGTCAATTGAATAAGTATAGTTGGCGATTAATTTGTTTAGAGAAGTGATTAGTCTTCTAAAAAATAAAAATATTTAATAAGAACTAAATCGATTTGGGAGGGGAAAATTTGGGTTATTATATAGAGAGATGCTTATTTGCTTATTTTCCTAAGCATAAAAATATATATAAAATATTGAAAATTTTTTATCTAAATTTATAATTATCAAATCATCCAAAAAATCAAAATATGTCCTCTATACTTATTTTAGAAAGCAGCCTTTAGTGAAGGTTTGAAATAGTTTCACTCCTTCCTTTTAAAGAGGGAGGAAATGACCTTATGAAAATAACACTTCACTCAATAAGTCCCGAGGCTGACAAATAGATGGCGTCGCTAATGAAAAATCCATATGATTTTTAGAAAGTACCAACTTTCAAACGATATGTGTCAAAATTTCAATCCGACCATTAGTTCACAAGTTACAGTGGTTTTGGTGACGCTACTGTTATTTTCAAAACAATGGAAAAAAAGGAATTTCTTGTGTTGATTAAACACTTTTTTGATGGGAAAAAATACCGTTCAAGCAAACCAATGTCTTGATCAGTGTTATGGGGACTCTGCTCCATCGAAAGAAACCGTGGAAAGTTGGTTTGCTGAGTTTAAACGTGGTCGTACAAACACTGAAGATGCTGAACTCTCGCCCGTTATTCCAGAAAACCTAAAAAAATTGCACAAAATCGTTTTGGAAGACCGTAAAGCTAAGTGGACAACCAGCCGGTGAAAGCCGTCCTAAGCGAACAAAAACGCAAATGTCTGCAGGTAAGGTTTTGGGCTCCGTATTTTGAGATGAGCAAGGTATTTTATTCGTCGACTATCTTGAGGAAGGAAAGACCATCAACAGCGAATATTACATGGCATTATTGGTGCGTTTGTATGAAAAAATTGTGAAAAAACGGCCCCAAATACAAAAGAAAAAATGCTATTTCACCAAGATAATGCACCCCTGACACAAGTTATTGGCTACTATGGCAAAATTGCACGAATTGAAGTTTGAATTTCTTCCCCATCCACCGGATCTCTCAGCGACTACTACCTGTTCGCAGACCTCAAAAAAATGCTCCAGAGAAAGAGATTTGCGTCAAATGCTCAAGTCATAGCCGCAACAAACGCCTATTTTGAGTCCAAAGATAAATCGTTCTACAAAAAGGCACGAAATGTTAGAGAAGCTTTGGAATGAATGTATCACTATTGAAGGAGACTATGTTGATGAATAAAGTCGAATTTTGCAAAAAAAATGTTTTTTTTTTAGTAGTTAACTTCGGGACTTATTGAATTATATGTTATTTAATAAAATTAATTTATTAAATATTCTTTTTTGAAAACTATTATTTTAAGAGATGGGTTACAAATGTTTGCACTTTTTAGAGACCTTCCAACAAGTTTATTCGGATACATATTTAAATACTGAAAACCATTTCTTTGAATAAATTTGAATTATTTTTAAAAAAGAAAAATTAGAAATGTCAAATCTTTTTATGCTTAAGCCAAAAATAAATAACTATTTCAATTAATGGACGGCATTATACTATTGCGGAAAATTAATAAATTTGCGTTATTTTTCATAGTGTTATATTTGAAATAGAATAATAGTTAGACGTCATTTTGCTACTGAATTTTACCTTACCCTGACATATTTTCACGAAGAAAAGAAACCACAATAAACATTTCATATTGTTGTTTACAGGATTGGAGCTTTTATTATAAAGTTTAGCATTGTTGTAGAAATTGATCGTATTCATCTATATTATTTTATTTTTAATTGTATTTTAGTCATATACAAAACTCTACAAATCTATAAAATGATTTCATCTCCACTTTATAGATAATTTTTTAAGTTATTAATAATAAGTCATAATACTCTACATCTTAGACACACTCATTTATTTTGTTTGTTGTTTACTTCTTGTGTCGGGAACCTGGGGACAATCATAGACCTCCCCCCCCCCCCCCCTGATCGACCTTGTCCCTCTTTTAAGCATCTTATATGCAAATGATATTCATCTCATGAAAGAAAAAAAAACTATATATTCATTTTCTAATTATCTTTATTTTATTTTCTAGCTAAATTTTCATAGAATTTTATTCTTTTTCAATTGAAAAGATAATTTTTTTTTTTTTTTTTGGAATTTATAATTCCTCAATTATAAAATTTTTTTAAATTTGTTTTTTCATTTAGATTTAAATTTCTTTTATTTAGTCAATCCCTTTCATACTCGTTTCAATTATTTTTATTAATTCAAGGACGATAGGTTTTAATTAATTGTTCATTTATTTCAAATGAGCCAATTGCTACTACTATTAGAAATAGGAAAATTACCAATTTTTCATAATAGATATATAGATAGATAAAATCATATATCTTTCTCTTTCTCTCATCACCTTGAGATAAGATGACCCAAAAGTTACCAAATTTTATTTTCATATGACCTATATTTATTTAGCTGCCTTCGACGAGTCCCAACAACCATCGGGCTCCGCTCTTTAGATCCCCGTTGTATGATATTGCTTGATAGGCCTATATATTTTTCTCTTATTAAAATCAAAATTTTTTTAATGACAAATTGTTTTTAACGGTGTGATTCTTTTTTTAATAATCCAACCTCCATTTCTTCTCTTCTCATTTCCATTTTAATTTTGAGCTCCTACTTCCTTGGGATTATTTATCCTAAATTTATTTATTCAACTAATATGTTATTTGAAGCTAAATTATAGATATACTAAAGCCCTTCTATTTTATTTATTTCAGAGGTTTTTCACCTAATTTTTTATCCTTAAAATTTGTTTTTAAATGAGTAAATATCCCTTAAAATAGTGTTTAAATATAAAAAATAGTAGTGTAGATTAATTAAAAATATTTAAACCATAAATAAGTTTATATAAAAATAAATTGTTTTATATGTGGCCAAAGGGCAGAAGGGTTCAAGTTGCTCTTGGCTAATTAAATTAATGAAAGTCTTAACCTGTGTTTTTTATAGTCTAAGTATTTTTATTTAGGCCTGAGATTATACTCTGCTTTCCCATGTAGACATTGATTGTTATTATATGGATATATATAATAGTATAACAAATACAAGATGTTGAAAGAAAAAATCTCACCATATTTATTATTCAAATAATTATAATTTACAATATAAAGAGATCCAGAAATAGAAATAAAATAAGCTATTATTTAGAAACTTTCTTTAAGCGTTTTTAATGATTCTTATCAATTTACTTTTTCCCTTCAAAGCTCATGCTCATGATTATTTTTGTTTGTATATTCCACAAGATTTTAAAGCAATTTTTAAAAATTTTTGAGTTAAAATCAACTCAAAAATTGACTAAAATAATAAAAACAAAAAAAAATTATTAATTAGCCTATAAATAGAAGAATAAATTAAGAATAATTAATTTTATTTTTTCTTCATTTTTGTTTTTATAAAAGTTGAGCCATAAGCCTAAAAAAAACTTGATTGGGACATTGAAACAATCAAATTGGGGGTTGAGGCCCTCTTTACATTAAAATATTACTAAATTTATTAAAAATTTCAACTCAATTTTTCCCTCACCAATTCATAATTTATAAACTGCTACATATCTCGCAATAATTCTTTTAAAATGTTTAGTTGTCAAATTATGATTATGACATGAAGGCATAAAATAAAAAATAAATTGAATTAGAATCAACTCTGATTTTAAAATTGTTTGTGATTAGACTTCGGATGTTTAGGCAAATTTCTATTTTTTATGAAACAGCCTATTACAAATTTGAAAATATATCTCAGAAAATATTGAGAAATTAAACTACCTAACGAAAGTTTTAAGTGCATATTTTTGTCTTTTTCAGACTTTTAGGCCTATTAGTGTCTTTTTCAATGTTAAGATAAAGTATCATACTTAATTATTTCTTTAAAAATGAATATATTTTTTTCTTTTAAATATTCTTTAAAAACCCGAAAAAGGATCACTTTACAAAGCATTTTGGCTTCGTTAAATCTTCGTTGTAAATGAAAAAGATTTCTTATATTAAATGGCTATTTTTAATAATTTTTGTTTTTTTATTGCTTTAAGGCACCTAAAACTCATTTTTTTAGTGCCTAAACATCCGATTTCTATTCATGATTAATTATAACGCAATGTTTTGCCGTCCAAAAATAAATCCTCGGATCAACGGACAACGTTTAGTTAAAAAATTATAAACGATACATGACTAAGCGAGCAACTTTTAATTTTATATCATTATTGATTTTTTTAATTAATAATATAATTTCTTTAAACTGATATTCAGAAAAAAATATTTTCGTTTATCTAGTGAACATTTGATATTTGATAAAATATTTCAAATAGTTATCTATAAAAAATATTTTTTATGATAAACATTTAAAAATTTCTCATAATTTTCATAACCAAAAATCAAATTCCCAAATTTTAAATATACAGGAAGAAAAGATAAAAATAATAACAAGAAACTTTTTCAGTAATAGGATAGTTTTTGTCCAAATAACATGCATAAATTTTTTGAGTACGGTTGGAATGGTATACATTGATTGATTATTTCAGGCGATTTTAATTATAAACATCCTTGTTAAGTTTTTGGCCAGGTTTTCCTTAACAGCTTAAGGCGAATGTCGGGATTTACTAACGTTTACTCCTGCTCTCGTATTATTACGCGCAATGTTTTATCATGTTTTTATCTTTTTATTTCGATCGAAATATATGAACATGTTATTTGTTATTGAGCATACATTTCTATTTTTTTTTTCTTGTATTTTTTATATTTGTTTGTTGCTTTGTTGTATCTAATTTATAAATTTGTATTTGTGTTTGATTGGACCTACCCACCGAGGACTTGTGCCTCTATGCAGGTGGTAAATTTATTTATTTATTTATTTATTTGTTTATTTATTATTTAAACGATGACTGTTAGCTACTCTATTTGAATACAAATGCCATTCAAACAAGATAAGATATAAGTATTAGGTATAAGATTTTAATTTGTCATGTCGTTTGGTGCAGAGGTAGAGGTTTCGCCTTATAAACCAAAGGTCAGTGGATCGCTTCCCGTCCTGAGCGACAAAAATTTATTTCTATTATATTGGCTACCAATTAATAGAAATAAATAAGAACGGAGTCTAAATGGCCTCAGATGCCGAAAAAGACTTTAAAAAAAAATAGTATTTTAATTTGATTCAAAATTTTTCTTGTAGGATATTTAGTTTTTTTCATCTTTTTTGAAATTGTATCACTTTTACTTTTCTCTTACCTATATATGAAATATAAAGTGAGAAAAGCTTGCGATCGTAAAAAAAACAATCGATGTCGAAATTCTTACAGGAGGTCTCGTGGGTCTAAAAATATGGGTCTCGCAAAATAGTTTATCTGTCTATGTGTGAACAAGAGACCTCTAAAATAAAAAAAACAAGGGTTAAAGTATATATTTAAGTACCCTCTTTAGCTTGCACCTCGAAACTTGTGAATAAAATCGACCAAAGACTAATACTTTACTGATGTTTTTTAGTTTTTTCGATTTTCCCAAAATTCGTTCTAAGGATTTTGATTAAAATTCATAAATCAAAATATATATTAGATGATCTTTAAACCTATTAACCCTTATCTCCGAAAAAATTGTTTGGGGCCCATTTTACTGATTTACTCTTTTTATTTTTTTTTTTCGATTTTCTCTTAAACTATTCTAACGATTTTAATTTAATGGCTGTACTTATAATAAATAGAATGTTCTTTAAGATGTATAATACTAATCATTTTCTACCACAAAATAACCTGGGGCTCACAATTTTGGATTTTAAGTATCCCATAAAGGCCCGTTGCCATGGTAACAAAATATAAGTATTTTTAATTCCTATGTTTATTAATACTTGGGATTTAATTGCCAATTTAATAAAAAATTTTTATAATATTGATAATCGATTATTACACACAAACGATAAATCCCTATAAATGAAAGTTAAATTAAAATTATGAACCGGCTACCTACGGGGTCCGACAAAAAATGTGTGTGTGACAGCACATAACACAATATTCCTTACCTTAGGTAAGAGAAAATTGTGTGATGTGCTTTTAGTCACACGAGATTTTTCTATTATTTATTTTCCATATTTAAATTTTTATTATTTTGCAATGTTCTTTGAACTTGAAGAAGGAGGCATAATTCCTCCGAATACGCCAATGTAAATCATTTTTGCCAATTCCAAATGTATTACAAAAATGATGATAAATATTTATCATGAATCCGGAAATTTATCATTTTTTTATTAACAAGTTGTCTCCTTTAATTTATTTTTGATGTTTGAGATACATTTATTTAAATAAATAGATAAGAAATAAAAAGAGCAAAGCTCCGATCTTTTTATATTTGTTTATCTGTTCATTTAGCAAGCAAACCTTTTTTTTTTTATCTAATTCTTTTATAAGCACTGTCTTTGACAAGACACCCTTTATTCTGATTATTGTTTCATATATACTTCTAGACTAATATATAAATGGAAATCTATTTAAATCTATTTATGGATTTTTATCTAACAATTTTTTTATGTAGAATGAAAATTTCATAACCTAAGTTAAGTTATTGATCATTCTTAAATATCGGGTATTTTTTATAATTTATAACTTAATAATTTCTAATATATATAAGATAATTTCTTAAGATTGTTGTATTGATGAAGAAATCATATGATGATGGATTTTATGGAAATTACTAACCATTCGCATCAATATGCCGTAGGGCAAAAACTTTAAATATATTTTATAACTTGATAAAAATTTCTGGGTCAGAAGGCTTCGCTTGCTGACCCAGAATTTTTGCAATGGATAATGTATATATGTTCTTTATAAAAATGTTTTTCCTCCTACTCTTCAAACTAGTGCAGCTTTCATTAAATAAGCAAACATTTATTTTTATGGCATCGGGCTATTTGCCAGGTAGAGAAAAATAAATATCAGCTTGAAAGAGTAACTTAGGAAAAAAAAAGATATGTTGATACTCAATATTAGTATTTTTCAACCGGCATAGGTCCATCAAAATTTGGAGGAGGGGAAGTGGGTGTGAATTCCCCTATTAATAATCCACCTTTTAAAATTTTCATCATCATAATCTTAATTATATTAAAATTATCTTAATTTCAACTTCATCTTATTTATATAACAGTAAAAGATAATCGTAAAAATATATTTCTTAAAAAAACGGGAGAGAGAAAAGAGAGTATTTTAAATTCATTTTATTATCTCGCTTAATCAAATTTATAATTCTATCTTCTCTCTTAAACACTCATTTTTTGGGAGAAAATTCCATTGCAAAATTTTAATTTCTCGGTTTAAAAGAAGATGCTTAGAGATCACGATTAAAACGAAAGACGCGTTGACGTTTATTTTTGGGGTGCTGAAATAACATAAACCTTAAATTTTTATTCTTTTAATAAACCCCACTTCATCTCTCAACTACGCTGATAATAATAATAATAAAAAAACAAAACAATCAGTTTCAAAGAGTAAATGCATTCATATCTCATTAAAAAATATTTAATTGATGTATATGAATTATATTTCTTTTTTTTTATATTAGAAATTGAAATTATTAATTCTCTACTTGAATTCGTTCATATCCCTTGAAAGGAAAACCTCAAAAGCGTGAAAAAAACGTTAGCATGTTTCCTGGGGATTGCTTTCATTTCTTGCGTATCCGTTCTTTTAAATTGCCTGAAATTCAGTGCGGGATCATCAGATTTTTTTCATATAAAAAATTCACCATTGTGTAAACAAAAAATATCTAAAATCGAGAATCCGAGTGCTTTTTTAATTTTATTTGCTTTATATACTCTATTTTTTAAGATTTTCAATTTGAATTAAATAAAAAATCATTAACAATTATTATTAATTATTAAAACGTATTTTTTAACCTCAGTTCTTAGAGTTTTAAAAATTTTTTTAATAAAAACTAATTTTAATTAATAAATTTTATATTAATTTATTTCTATCCTCTCGCTTTTATCATAAAAACACTTATTAATAACGAGACAAATTATTTTCTACAAAGGGAGATTTCATTGGGATTGCTAAAAAAAATTGAGCCATTCCATTCTTCTATATATATATTTACACCTAATGGATACCAATTAGAGTAAATAAGTATGGATAATCTGTATTGTTAATATGGTTATATTGTGTATCATTTAAAAAGTCTATATGGACTTAGTAATTAGATGTCAAAAAGACAAAAAAAAAATAAAATGAAAATTAATAACTACTCTAATATTCTTAATTTATAATTTTTACTTCTTGAAATCATAATTTTTTGTTTATTTCAACTTATTCTTACACAATTTTAACTACTTAATTTAAAGTATTTATAAAATAAATTTTTCATTCAAGATCGCTAAAACTATGCCGAAAGACTTTTCCCCCTTAGAGTAAAGATAATACCCGCAACCTCCATTTTTTTTTTAAATTTACATAATAGACAATATTTAAGAGATTACCTACAATAATCGTTAAATTTTTTCATATTTTAAGGAGTACAAAAGAATGAAAAGGGGTATTTTTTGGAGAACGATTTTTAAGAGGAGTTCGGGAAAAACAAGTACAAAATTTTTTTTTAAAGGATTATGATTGTTCCCATTATTATTAATCCACTCTTCATTTTTTGTCTCTCAATTGATCTTGAGAATAAGTTTTTTTTTTAAATTTTTTTAAGTCTTCGCCATCTGAGGCCATATAGACTTTTAACGATATACAAAATATATATTAATTACATAAAATACATGAAATCCTGGCATATTTATTTACATTAAATCCAATTGATATAAATAAATTTTGATTGAACTACCTGGGACTCGAACCCACAACCCTTGGTTTCTAAGGTTATTAATACTGACAATGTCAATATCTTTACCCTCTTGGCCACGGAGGGGGAAAAAGTTGTTTTAAAAGTTAAAAAAATAATCTTCTAAAATTACACATTTCATTCCAAAGGATTATCTGATAGATGTCTTAAATAATTTGATATTGTGAAAATTTCTACTTTTTTAAATTAACCTTATGTTTTAATAAATAAAATCTTTTTCTCTATTTTATGCATATTTTATAAATAGAAAATTTTTTGAATTAGCTTTCTAAGATAAGTTTTCAACGTTTAAAAGATTTCTTGTTTTTTAAAGATATTTTTTCATTACTGCTATAAATAAATTTGAGAATAATTAAAAATGATTGTTATTTATTTAATTATACATGTTGTTTGTATCTGTATTATGAGTCATGACTTATTGTTTATGTTTGTTTATTTTGGGGCAGGTCTCAGCCAAAGACCTATGAGCCGTCTGGTGCCGCCAAAACCTGAGCCACCTGCCGTCGTCGTAGTCCAAACCGATCACCCGACGACCTCCTGCCATGCTGGACGAGATCACTGCTGCCGTCTTATTTTTAGGTAACGTCGGGGAGGCGATTTCTAGATATATATGCAAGCCCATAAAGGGGTAGTGATGACTTCAAGAATCATGGTAAATTTAATGCATTCAAAAATGTGATGAGACCAACAGATAAGCTTTTAATCACTCATGAAATTCATTTTATAAAATTATATTTAATTTTATTTTTAGATTATTTATATTATCTAATTGATCTAGTTGATTTTGTTAGAAACTGATTAATATTTCTTTTTTCTAATGTATTAAAGAAACATTTTTTAATTAAAACCCAATTAGTTGAGCAGATTGGAAAGAAATTTTGAATCCTGAGTTAAGACAACTTATTACAAAAATTAACCAACTTTATCATTATTCTTCAGAAACGAAACGGGAACCTATTCCATTTAAATCCCAAGTTACTTTCGCGCATAACCGCAACCTGTCATGCAGTTCCTTTACACCAATGATCGCTAAGGGATAAATAATAATAATAATCCATTTTTTGAATTTGGTTACAAAGCTCCTCTTACGAAGCTCATATATATTTTCAATGAGTCAGTAGTTTAAAAATGAGACCGTTGAAAACTATTTTTGAAATAGGCCTTTTATATTACAACAAATTGAAATCAACTCCCACATCGTTCAAGAAATATTTTTAATCATTATATTAAATTAATGGAAATTCATTCATTTTTCTCATAAGTTTATCGAGTAGTAAATAAACAAAAACATGTTTTTTCGGGAGAAGTGATAATGGTAAGAGGAGCAATTAAGCTTCTAATCCTCACGAACGAGTTTTGGTATTTTATAAAAGAAAAGTATGTGAAGAAGCTTATTGGCCAAGGGAATAAAGCGGTTAATCTTTTAATAATTTTGAGTTGAAGGATCACAGTATGTTACTACCTGAGACGTATGACTGAAGATAAAAAAGACTGAATAATGTCTCAGTTTCATAATTATAATATAAGATTTATCATTGATTTTCCGACATGAAAATTCTTTTTAAATTATATTGGATTTTAGTAATTATACTATTTAAATAGGACTGAATCATCAGAAAATAAATACCATGTTTATAAAAAAAAGATATTACATTATTATCAACCAGGTGTGAAAAACAAATAGTATTACATTGATGATTTGATGATTGGTCAATCCTCTTGATAAATCATATATGAAAACTATTTCTATTATCCATTTCAAAATAAACTAATAAATACCATAGTGTATATAAACTGAAATATTTTCAAAAGAACAGGGAAATCCAATAATTAAGATCTCTTCCTTAATATGATAATTTTTCATTTAGTGTCCCTAACATGGAAATATCTAATCGCTTTTCTCAATGATTCGAAAAAAATATTCTTTTAAAACTGTTAACACAAAACAAACCACCATAATTTCCTGTATACAACATTACTGTATCGCCATTTAACTTATTGACTTTTCTTATAGTATACATACAACCCATTTTTCAATATTCAACTTATTGTTTACTTTCTGAAAAAATTTCTTATCCTGTTTTGCTATATATATATATATATATATATATTTGGGATGTGCTGATCTAAATTAACGATTAGTCGGATTCAGTTCAGGTTTTTGTTGGATCTTCTTTTTTATTTTTTTTTCTTTATTGACATCTCAAAAATGCCGTTTTCCCTTCTCGTAATATTTGTTCGGAGCGCATATACCCCCTTCCTTCCTCTCTTTTTTAATCTGATTAATTGGTGATGACATATACATCTCTAGTTATATAATATATACTCAAAACATTGAGAGAAATGCATTTCAGACCAATGTGTTTCTAGTAATTAAATATTTTTTATACATGATAATTATATTGTTATGTTAACCGCGAATATCTTATTGTTTTCCTTTTTAAAAAAGCCAGTTATTTTAATTTTGGTTACACTGGGAATAAAATTTTCCAAAAAAAGAGATAATAATAAAATAAAAATAATAATAAAAAATATTTTTTATAAAGAGACATTGAATTTTTGTGTTTTTTTGAAACTATATAAATTAACATATTATTTATATTCCATTTATTTATTTCTAATAACCTATACATAAGAAAAATAGGATTTTCTTAATAAATAAAATTAAAAAATTGCTTATTTATATCAAACACTACTTTTATCTCTGCTTCTAAAAAGTATATTATCAGATAAAAATACTTAAGGAGCTCATAAAAATGCTGCTCCGATCATAAAACCAATAATAAATATTGTGAAGAAAGCTTATTTTTTAATTCATGCAATTCAGCATTGATATCTATATTTTTTTAATGAGTTGGCTTGTTTGTTTTCTAGTCCGCCTGATCGAGAGAAGCGAAAACTTTAACCGTTCGCAATTGGAGGAATTCAAGCGATGCCTGTCCGATTTGCTGGCGGAGCGGTTCCAGGATCATTGGTTCCCGGAGCAGCCCTGCAAAGGACAAGGATACCGCTGCATCCGCGTCAATGAACGCGATCGGCGAGACGAGACCATCGAGAGAGCAGCTAGGGCCTGCGGACTCAATTACGACGATCTGCAGTTACCTGTCGAACTCACTCTTTGGGTTGATCCCAACGAAGTCTGCTGCCGGTCGGTAATCATTTCAAGGGACTCTCAGCAGGCATGGCTTATTCGAAAAAATTACAAGAACTCTTTGGTTTGCCAAATCTACAATATATTTTGAGCTTTAAAGCTCAAATATAATAAAAAGGTTTATTCAGAAAATAATTTTGATGATAACTACTAGACTATAAAGATTGGAATATGAAAAATGCATCAATAAAATTATGATTATTAATTTGATTCTGTGAATTAAATACATTTTAATTTGGTTAAATGACAACCATGATCAGAGTGGAGCAGAATGAGATAATTACTTTTTCCTCCTGAGGCTGAGAAGTGATTCTTTGTTAAAATATTTATTCTTGGTTTCAAATAAAAGATAAATATTTTTCAATGAAAAAACACGAATACCAAAGATATTTTGTTGTTTACTTAATTATTTAGGTAATCACCGGTATCTAAGAAAAAAAAAAAATCAGCTGTTTAGAATTTTTCCAAAAATTAAATTGTTCTTGAAAAAATAAATTTGGATTATTATCCTAAAAAATAAAACATTATAGAAATTTAACTACACCCTTTTATTAATCCCAAAAATAGAACTTTTGAACACGTCATAATGCTTACTTTGGAAATATTTGTTCTAAAGAAATAATTTCGTTTTATTTATTTTTTAATCAATTTTTCTAAATTTACAATTAATAAAATTTTGAAGTAAAAAACAATCAATAAAGTTGTCCTTCCAATTTGGTTATTTAAATAAAAAATTTGAAAGATAACAAATTAAATTTCTTCCAATGATGGACTTCATTATGTAATCATTGGGTACAAAATCTCAATAGTTTAATATTTCTTTTATCATATTATAAAATTATTTTACATGAAACCTTTCTAAAGAGATTTATTAACTATTTTTATTTTCCAATAATAACAAAAAAAAAGTGTTCAAATAAAATTTGATCGAATAAGTCATCTTAAGAGTCCTACTGATTAAATTATTTAAAAAAATTTTTTTTCCAAGCGTTTAATTTTATTCATTACCTCTTAAGGACAAAATATAGAATTCACCTCAACTTCATCTTGATATTATTAGGAGTATATGTTAAAACAAATTGTAAATTTTGATTTATTTCAAGAATTTTTAAAATTATAATTTCAGCTTCTTTAAAGAATCAAATCACCCAGGCAAGATGAATGTGAAATGGACTGTTATTTTAATATTTATTTATTCTTAGATATTTTAATCACATTTTAAAAGTCAAGGTCATTATAAAAAAATTCTCCATCAAGATAAAAATAAGACTGATAAGAGAAATACTGGGGATATTCTGGTGAGATTTTAAAACTTAAAAAAACAACTTTTTTCCCCTTATTCAAAAATATTAATTCCTATTTATGAAAACATAATTCAAAATTTTCGATTTTAAAGTGAAAAAAATAAATAATGCAAAGCAACGAGTCGCTCTCACCTCTCTTGAATTTATTTTACTTTTGCCAAGTTCAGAAAAACCAAATAAATAATAATAATTAATAAATTTCATTTCACCTTTACACAATTTTTAATATATTTAATAATAGTATATAGTCTAGATAACAATAGTTCCAAACAGTTAAATGACATTTTTTTAAAATAATAGATGGGATGTAAAACGCAACTTTCTCTTTCCTGATATTTTATTCAAAATATTAATAATAATAATAAAGTTAGATTTTCGAATTCACATCACGAGAGCTTCTCTTCTCATCTCCAAGCTTATATAATAAATTTGGCTTCAGACCTGTTAGATGTGGAAAAGGGGGGGAAACATATTTTAATCTTTTCTAATTTTCAATACAATATACAATACATATAGCCAATTTAATCAAAATCAATAGAAAAATCACAAAAACTTAAAAAACTAAGTTAGTGAACTTAACTCTAATTTCATATATTTTGGTTAGAAGAAGAATTAATACATCTTCATGCGAATTTTTGCGTAAAAAAAAGTACATCAATATAGTACTAGTACTATAAAGCCATCTTTATTTAAAGTCTATATGTCGTATGCGATGTGGATACCTACCCAACTTAAATATATTATTATATATAAATTTGAGTCACCAACTTTTTTTTTGTTTTTAAGATATTTTGTTCACATACACCCAAATAAACCATTTTGAGTGAACTATTTTTTTACTCAGGGGACCTCCATTGAAATCTGAATTTTTTGCATTCGCAATACTTTTCCTATACTATATAATATATATAGGTAAGACAAAGTAAAAATAAGAATTATTTTGAAAAAATTAGAAGAGTGTTTAATAAACTTTTCATGTTGTTTTTCAGTTAATGAAATATCATGATTCCTTTTTTATCTCAAATACACTTGCCTTAAGATTTCATGTTCTTTGTCAGGGATTAATAAATAAAAAATCTCTTTCTTAAAAAGAAAATCAGTACTACTTATTAATAATATATATATATATATGTTCTGGAAGGTTTCCGCGGTTGGCTGTATTTGGAATAATGTTTTCCCGGGTTGATCCGCGTTGATTGTTGAGATTAACTCGACGTTTCGGCTCTCCTTTTGGAGCCATTTTCAAGAGTTTTGTGTTAGGAA
>JAAAKE020160124.1:0-12099 GCA_010014785.2 Anisolabis maritima
CCAAACCTAGAAAATACAAAAAAAATCTTAATGTGCGTATATATATAGCTTTTATTTTCGATATCGGAAAAGGATGAAACTTAACAAATTTATAGGCCTAGAAGTAGCAAAAAAGCTATTAAAATTTGAAACGAGTCATATATAACTTAAAATAATAAAAAAAAAAAAAAAAAAAAACCGATAAGAGGGAATTTTTGGGCAGTTAGAGATCTCGCTACACGTACCAAAGGTCAATAGTTTGCATTCCGTCTTGAGCGGCAAAAATTTATTTTTGTATATTGGATAACAATTAATATAAATAGATAAGGACGAAATCTAAATGGCTCAAATGGCCGAAAAGACTTTAAAAAAAGGGGAAATTTTATTATATTATTTTTAATTATCGATAATGAATGACTAAGAGGACAATTGTTAATGGTCTAATAGATCTGCACTGTTTCAATAATAGTTTATCTTATCAAGATGAAGACCATTCAGTTAAATTTTTCTAATGAATGTTCCGATTGGAATTGTCGGTCGGTGACAGTTAAGAGTGGTGGGGGAGGGGGATCTGAGGGCCGTTATTTGTAACTGGATGTCTGAATTATAGATCGATTGGCATCGATTGACAACCCATTGCCAATACAAAGCGGATTAAGAGAGAGAAAGAGAGAAGAGACGCTTTATACTAATAAAACATTAAATTTTTTAACCAATTTCAGAGTGTAATGCAAAACTTTTTACTTTCTCTTACCTATATATGTAATATATAGTGAGAAAGTATTGCGATCGCAAAAAAAGTCGATGTCGAGATTTTTTTTCTTCTTCTTTATGTACGGTGTTAAAGGAGAGTTTTAGGGCATTCTTATCAAGGGATGCTTAATTTAAGAGTGTAATAATTTCTAATCTAGAAAATTTTTATTATTTTCCTGAGATAATTCCTAAACTTAAAACCCCCTCTTTCTTCCAAGTGATGACGTAATGTTGTATTCTTAATTTTCACTGTTAACAAGAATGGCTCTCTAATGCTTTCTCTCTGTAGGCAAGAACATTTTCCCCAAATGATTATCATAAATAGCCAACTGACCCGAAGGTCGTTTGGAGCCTTTAATAACTAATAGGGGTGAGTGTGTGGGAGGTGGGAAAGCAGCCAGCCGGCACCTCTAATGACCCCGGGGGCCACTCATTAACCCCCAGCATCCCGAGATGTCTCTCGTTAGAAATTATATTGTCCGCCACTCATCCCCCTTGCTAGCCCTTAATGCTCCTGCTCTGTTAGACTAGCACCCTAAACAGACTCTGAGAAATTAGAGGCCTCTCTTGTCTGATATAACGCCCCCACTTCTTTCTTAGATGATCATTTTCTTTTCTAGTGGGGATCTAGTATAACTAACACAATAAAATGTACAAGGAGAAATTTTCCTTCTCTTTAATTTTAGGACAAATTAATTAATAAGTATAGATTAGTTTCTTTCTTTTAGTAATGCATCTCAATGTTTATTATAGTTGTTATATATTTATCTTCTTTTTAGTCCTGTCCTTTGGTGCAGAGGTAAAGGTCTTGCTTCACATACCAAAGGTCAGTGGTTCGCTTCCCGGCCTGAGAGACAAATATTTATTTAAATTATATTGGCTACCAATTGGTATAAATAAATAAAAACGGAGTCTAAATAGCCACAGAAGCCGAAAAAGACTTAAAATAAATTTAAAAAAATCTTTTTAGAGTTTCGCTTTTTATTTTATATATAAGCAAAGTATTGTAATCATATCAAAATTCGATCTCGTGATTTTTAATGTTCTTGGTCTTTTGGACCACGATGAATCCAAAAAGACCATTTTTCGAATTATGCCGGTCTTTCTATTTATGTTCGTAAACAATAACTGGAGCACCCTTTAGTGAATGTCAAAATTTTACATACGTGCATTTTAGCAAAATCGTAGACCTTTATCAACTTTTGGGCTACTTCCGGGGACAGGAAACGTTTTTCTAAAAATCGTGAGATATCAAATATGATTTCAGTGAAATGAGTAAAATGTTGTATACATACATTATATCAAAATCAGAGATCATCTAAAATTTGGCCCACTTCCGGACTGATGTTTTTTCTGGAGATAATTTCATAAATATATGTAAATATTTTTAAATAAAATTTTGTAATAAAAATGTTTCCTGATATAAAATTTCAATTAGGTTTAAATTTGTCCAGGAGAAGTTCACACAGTTGATAAATATGGAAAGGAATAAGTATTTTCTTGTTTAAGTCTTTTTCGGCATCTGACCTCATTTATTTAAATCAATTGGTAGGCAATATAGTTAAAAAAAATGTTTGTCGCTTAGGTCGGGAAATGAACGTGAAGCGAGACCTCTACCTATACTCCAAGGGGAATAAGTATTTTTTGATTAAAAAGAGCTTGTTTATAAAGAAAAGATCTAACGAAAAATTGTTAAGGATAGTCCAGGCTTACCAAGAAAAAGAATTAAAAAAATCTTATATGCACAAAAGAGAGCGAAAAAGAGACTAGAGGAAGTTATCCCCACAAAGAACAATTTTGCCCATCTGAATCAGAAACGGTTGAAGATTTTGCACGGTATTTCCTTTTTCGTTGCCACCGATTTTGATTATTTATTTTTATTAAATTTATATAGTAAAATGAATTATTTTAAATATTTATAAGTTGTTTTTTTTTTTTTTTTTTTTTTTTTTTAATAAAAAAGTGTAAGAAATTATTTTTAATTAAAATTCAGATTTAATTATATAGCTATATAAATAAGATAAAAACCAGTTTTTTACTTTTAAATGATCATTTTCACGATTAGAAAATAAAGGAATGACAAAGGACGATATGATTCACCAAAGAGAATTCAAAAATACAAAAGAATAAAAAAAAAAAAACTAAAAATACACTAAGTTGTTTATTATTCTCTTTTTCTCAATGATATGGGCCGCATAAATTCGTTAGTTTTGCTGAAGGTAAGTAATCCAAATGATCAATTGAGTAATGGATTGTCAATTAATTTCTCTAGAGTGTACCATTCTTAAGGAGTTGTAAAATGAGTGTGGTTCGTTCTAGCGGAGCTCTGCAGTAATTAATCGAAATGATGGAATACCTACTCTCCAGTACACAAAAGCGAACTAATTTATGCACCTCAGGGTGTATGTTTTTTTAAATTTCTAAGGCGTGGGGTCTTACAATATATATATTTTAAATAATCATTTATTTAATTTTTGGAGTCGATCTATTGGTAGTTGGAGAAGTAAAAAAGTAGAATCGATCGAAAATTTTGAAATTCCTGTATCCGGTAGAAAATTAATCATGAGAAGGGAATAACTTATTTAAATGAGTAACTATATTATTAATATTTATAAAATAAGTTACATTACATGGAAGTAATATATCGATAATTAAAAAACGTTGAATTTCCTCTTATGTATAAATATATATTTTTTTAAATAAAGTTCTAATCGCCCTAAGGTTTACATTCCTGAATTATAAAATATCCACATAGAGTTCTCTCTAATATCTGAGAAAGTTGGAACTTTGAATAATACATCTCAAGATTTTTTGACGTTACTGTTATTTTTTTCTAGCCCTGCTTCCTTTTGCTGTATTTCAATATTTCCATATCGATTTCTAACCGTTCTTGTTTTATTATTAAGAAAATGGAAAGGAATGAAGAAATCCTAGAAAGAGCCTTTTCTATATTTTGGAAAAATAAGTTATAGTGATAAATAATGAACGACTTTATCCTAAATATTAAAACAAATTTTGTGTTGTATTTAATTAAAAAAAAAAAAACTTTTCAGCCTAGAATATTTATTCACCTTCAATAACATCATTAGGACAAAATAAAAATCCCTATTGCCTCCAAAAATCATTATAGATCATTGTCATGTATTTTTACAATAATAGTATAATTATAATAAGAATCAGAAACCCGCCTCTCATATATATAACCAACCGAACTCGGACCGAATGGTGTCATGAGCTTTATCGTAAGGCACATGGCAATGATGAATCTATAACGAATGTTGGAAGTAAGGAAATAATAATTTATAAGAACGTTATCCTGATGATGGGGGACGTTGAGTCTCAAAACGTCAATGAAAAAGAATAAATATTCTTGGGAAAAAATTTGTTTTTTTTCTTTTCCTACTATCATTTTTTAATCAATGATTAGAGGGTGGATAAAAATACTTCTGAAAAGGAATACAGGCACTGCTCACTTAAAGGGGGAATCTCACATATTATTTACTATTAACAATAATCATTAGCATTAAACAATTTTATAATTAAGATATTAATTTTTTATATATAATAAGAGTTTCAAATTAAAACAAAATTCCATATAAAGTAACGCACTAATCAAAGAAGGGAAACTCATTCATTAAATGAAAAATTATTCCTATTTTAAAATTTCTTAATGTATTGTATTGATATTGATATTATTCAATTGAATTTTAATTAATTAAATAAGTAAGTATTCGCTTTGCTATGACCTTGACTTGAAACAAAATTTTACCGTTTGTTTATGTGAGGGATTTCGGGCACGGAACCACATAATTCAAACTCCTCTTTCGGCAAACCTTGAAGTTACTGTTTTTCTTCTCTCTGTTTCTTTCTACTAAATATTCATTTCTATTCTTATTTCTAACTAACTTGGCCAAGCTATTTAATAATGTGGAATATTTCTATATTAAAATTTTCAAAAATATGTTAAAATGATGGAGATTCATTCAATCATACATTTATTTACTCCTCTAAATATATGAATGAAAAACTTAATGTCTGTTAAGCTACATTAAATAATCTTCTATATTTATTTACACCTTCTTAAGAGCAAAGGAGAGAGAGATATACTGGAATAGGGCGATTAGTATTGCTTATATCCTGTGAACAGGTTGTTGTTTAAAAGTGAATACTAATAGATTGAGAATTAATATTCCCCGAGGTGGTTTATTTTTACGATGTTTGGCACGGATGTGCTGGCGAGATGCGTGGGCCCCAAATGACCCAGTAGGGGAGACGTGAGTGGGGACAAGGCCAGGGCCTTCCTCATCGAAAAGAAAAACACCCGTTAGCAGTACACGCGCAGCTTACCAACTCTAAATTAAGTGCAATTGTTTCAGTATCGATATATGTCTTAAATGCAAGTTTTAATAAGTCCGAACTTGGCTTTTCATTCATTAATCATTAAGGATAATCTGGAATTCTTAATAATTGGATAAATTTTAAATGTTAATACTTTACGTATGAAATAAATTATAAGAAAAAACTGATAATTAATGTTATTTATTTCAAATATTAGTTTGTCACGTTAGATATAAAAATATGAGATATCAAGAAAAATATGACTGTTTGAAGAAAATTTCTAGAATTTTCAAAAAACTGCCCAAAAAAATGTATCACTGCATTGAAAAAATAAAATTTTATTTAATCTTAAGCAGGGCTAGAAGTTAAAATAATTTTTAGAGTGGAGAATAGAAATAAAAATTTGATTTAATTATTTTTTCTACTTGAACAAAACTCTCCTGGATAAAAATGCCGACAAAATTTTATTTTTGACAATTTTGAGAATAAGTCTCCCTAATTCCTCGCTTCGCTCTCTAAGTCTCTGAACTCAAAATAATTGACACCATAAGTATGGTAATGTAATATGAATTGTAGACCTTCCAAAAGATTACATTTTGAATTTTCATTCCCTAGGTGGAACGCGTATTCATGCTTTATGTGCTATTTTGAGTAATATTTTTATTAAAAGTAATAAAAATGTTTGAAAGTAAATATAACATTAGAAGCCCCTAAAAAACATAATTTTGCAACTCTCCCTCTACCACCCTAATTATATCAATTCCGCCAAGGCTCGTTCGATAAGAATGAGAAGTAATGTACAAAAAGATTTAGGTTTTTTTTTTCAATTAATAATAAAAATATAGCTATCAAATCCGAAGCCGGAAGTGGATTTACTCTTTGATAAGACTTGGCCTTTCTCTTAATCCCTTATTTATTACAAGTTATAGAGTATTTTTGTTTTGTTATTAATCCCAGATGAAATCTTAAGGATTTCGCCAATTTTGAACGGAGTCCTTAGGGATTTAAGAGAGATTCTTGCTAACTTGAGAAGTCCCTGAGGAGGTGAAACATCCCCACCCGACCCTTTTCTTTGATCTCAGGGCATCTCAGGAATGAAGCAATGATGCATTCCGCGGCGGCGCCGTCATTATCATCATGATCATCAACAGCATCATCATCATCATCATCATCATCATCATCATCATCTTATTCTGTTGGTAACGATTGCTGTATTACTCGCCAATCTCTCGATCTCTCTCTTCTTAACATTAATATTACTATTATGGTATTGTTAATTTTTTGTAAAAATATTCTAACGGATTTTATTATAAAAAGAACAAAGAATAATAAAAATGACTAATAAGTTTTTGTGAACTATTAACTAAGCTGATTATAAAAATATATTATAAATATTTAAATATTTTATATAAAGGTGTTAAATTTCATTTCCTTTTTTATTGACCTTGAGGCTAAAAGTTGTTTAATAGAATTGAGATTGACATTGATTTATTTGAAAATAATGGATTGAGAATAATTAAAATGATTAATAAATTAAAGCGTTAAAAATATGAAATATACAAAAAATCTATTTAATAATAAGGTTCTTTTTGAGTGTGAAAATAAAATAATATCATAATAATAAAATAGATAATATACAGATATATTATTACTGATTGAAATTAAATAGTGTATTTATCGGATTATCTTGAATCGCTTAAGTGTAAAAGTATCCCTCGAATTTTATTAAGATTGTATGAAAAATTGTATAAAACTAATATTAAATTGCAATAAACTAAACTCCCAAATCAATATAAACTAATTCAGAAATAATACATTTATTTGAAATATGGTTAATCTTGACTTGATGACTCAAGTTGGAAGTTGGAAAGCTAGCGCACAGAACTCTTCACTCGTTCATTCATTTTATACTCCAAATTTATTTTCCTTATTTTTATTTTTTTTTAATTTTATAAGTTGGTTATATAATATTAGCCATTAAAGTTCATAAATTTCTTATAATGGGGTGCACAAATTCTTTCTTGCTGGAAGTATAGGCAACCAAAATGACCCCCCCAGTATCGGATTTTTGATTAATTTTTAATTAATTACTACAGAGTTTTTTTAGAGCAATATTATTTTTGTCTTTTCGGCATCTGAGATCATATAGACTTTTAAACGATACATGTATATATTTATTTACGATACAAATTATTCAGGCACATTTAATTTTACCACTTGGTAACCATTTGGTTTAAATAAATTTTCATCGAACTGCCTGGGGTCCTAACCCACCCCGCTTGGCTTTGAAGATATTAATGACAATGTCAATATATATATATAAATAAATAAATAAATAAATTTATTTACGACCTGCTTAGAGGCACAAGTCCTCGGTGGCTAGGTCCAATCAATATTTAATCTCTACAAAGATTAGTGGTTCGCTTCCCGTCCAGAGTGACAAAAATTTATTTAAATTACATTGGCTAGCAATTAATTTAATTAAATAATAACGGAATCTAAATGGCCTCAAATGCCAAAAGGACTTAAAAAAAGACCTCTAGACCAAAGGGAGGGAGAAAGCAATAATTAAAAAGATCAATATTGAATTAGTCATTTGGATGGCTTAACAGGTAGTAAGCAAACACAAGCTAATGTTTAGTTCCCATGATATATAGGAAGAAGGAAAAAATACTTAGAAAGGAAGGGAGAAGTTTTTTTTAAGTCTTTTTCGGTATCGGAGGCCATTTAGATTCCGTTCTTATTTATTTATATTAATTGGTAGCCAATATAATATAAATAAAATTTTGTTGCTCAGGACGGGAAGCGAAGCACTGACCTTTGTACGTGAAGCCAGACCTCTAGATCTGCATCAAGGGTCAGGATAGAACCTAGTCTTCATTTACATTAAAATCAAAAACATAGTCTATTGAAATGGGGTATTTGACTTATATTGCGCATGAAAAATAAAGTTGGCTATATATGAAAATTCTTTTGAATTAGCATAACGAATTTATGGTAAATAATTTTGTTCTAAATAAATGTGATAAGCGTTATTTTAAAAATGATTATTATTTATGAAAAAAATTGTTAAAATGATAAAAATAAAAAATATTAATAGAAATTAATAAGTTTAGAAGGCGATATTTCTCAAGGTGCTATTATCAATAAAAATAAAAAATAAAATGCTTTCCCTTCCTAGTGTGAGCTAATGAGTAATTATCACATATTTTAGGAGAGAGATAGAAAGACAGTGATAGAGAGAAGAATTTCTTCATCTGAGGAAAGAAATTCGACCCCTTTTGATTCTCTATTTGATATCCGCAATAAATCTGACTGGATGGATGGTTTCGGGGAAGGAGACTTTTTAAGACCACATTCTTTTAATGAGTTAATAAGAGACAAGAAAATGATAGATATTTATTTATAAATGTATAAAGTCATGACGATCGTGCTTCTTGGAAATTATCATATCTCTCTGATGTTTAAACAGAAACCGCCTGTCTGCCCCCCCCCCCCTGCTCACGATAGTAAGATTTGATCTTAAAGAAACTTCTTATATTAGTTATAATTGCTTAGATCTAAAAAAATTTTTATTTGAAATTTGCTCAAAAATTTTTATCCTATAACATAAGAAGAGATGCATGTAGGAAAGTAGAGGGTTAATTTTAAAATTAATTTCCAAGAACTTAGGACCAATGGGGGAGTCAAAAAATATTATCTAAAATCCTTATGTATGACCAAAGAACAACGAATAAAAACAAAATGTTATTTACATTTCTTTTTCTTTCAATCAAAAAGAAAGGCAATATCAACTTTTGGCAGCACCAAAACTAGAGAAGCTTAGTTATTCATTAAAAAAAAACTATCATTATTGAAAAAATCCAGACCAAATTGTTCTAAACATAACAATTTTGTTTGAAAAAAATTTTTAACCTTTATGAGATATAATGAAATACCGATTAGTCAAGGAGATAAAAAATAAATACGTATTATATAATCTTAAGTTAAAGCCAATTACAGAATCTTCCTGAGGAAGAAACCAGGAACCCATCCTAGTATAATCTCAAAAAAGTCCCTTTCTGAAGAAGTCACTGTCAGTCCGTGATTTATATAACTGAAGAAGATGACATAAAGGAGTGTTCTATAAATTTTTTGAAATCAAATTTAAAAATTAATCTCAGAAAATAATTGATTATTATACTTAAAAAAGGCAAAAAAAAAAAAAAAAACTATGTGGATTTCTCTTCTGCTCACTTATGTCACAATCTTTCCACCTCACCTTTAAGCCCTAACATGTGCAGCAAACTCCTTTACTAATATATCTAAGAAATATATACATAGCATTCTGATACTTAGAACGCATGGATTCATAATAGGGTGGGGGAATGCATTTTGTTAAGAGATTCTAATCGATATGATGGCAAAATAGAAAAGTCTATTATTTCTCTAATAATAATTTGCTAGTAATTTATAAATAATATAATAATAAATGCTAAATTATTTTATATTAGTCAAGTTGAAGTAAACAGAATATTTTTTGGTAATTAAAAAAAATTTATAGGTATTATAAATAGACTGAAAAATTTATTTCTTCACTTTCCAAGATTGTTAAAGATAGGTAGATGTTGGAAACTTTGATAAAATACCAATCAAAAATCAAGCTCGTTTGAAGTATAAATCTTGGATTATTTCTCAAATCTATCATTTTTTGGGAGTCTAATTTTACTTTTCATCGGCAAGCCAATTTTATCATCTTTATAATATATACCAGTTCAAATTTCTCTATAATTGTTTGGACTTATTCACTATGTTCTCTGAACAGCAGCTCATTTAGTGGAAAACATTATGAATGTCCGTATATTTCTCATTCTTCTTCTTGACCTTGATACTCTTGGGCATTAAATTAAAACCATTAATATATTAATTTTATTTTTAAAAATATTATCTTATCAAGAAATATTTAAATTTCGTGAACCCACCAAAAAAATTATCTAACTCTCATAAAGATAAGAGTACTTTTATAATTCTGAATAATATGTAATCATTTCTATAAACGAGAACATAAATGCAGTTACAATCTGTAGCATATAATCCCCCTAAACTAAAACTAAACTTTGAATAATAATTAGAATTATAAAATTTAATCAATAGTAGTAGAGGTGGCTCCACTTTAATTTTACATCTATTTCTAATCGGACTTTTTCAGCCTACCTAAGGGAAATTCTTTCTTTGAAGAGAGACTCAATTTAAGGTGAAAATCACTAATTTTCACTTATTTGGTCCCTTAAAGCCTCTGAAGAACAAAGCGAGGGGATCTCTGAACATATATGTATGTCTGTCCAGTGGCTGTATTTGTCCGATTAGTTTGTAGTTCAGGAGCTAGGCACTTTTTTGGGATCAAATCCAATTGGCAAAATATTGATTGCAAAGCCAAAGGACAGCTAATCAGCTTCAAGCAGAAGACTCAAGACAACAGAACAACAACACAACAACAACAACAAAAATTTCGATAAAAAGAAATATAGACAATCTTATCTTTCACAGAAAAAACTTATTGCTGTTAACGTTTTTATATTTCTTTAGTATAAGTGCATGTTGTCTATCCATAATAAAAAGTGTAAATAATAGTAATATATTAAAAATAGACCCATGAAAATTTATATTAATTTTAACGTTAATTTGTGAGTATATTTTTGCTGGTGGATCAAGTGATCATTTGGTCTCCGGGAGCCGAAACCGAGATCTTTAGCCTATACAGGACATCGGTGTGCTTCCTTTGCACCAGGACAGCGGTCCCCAGCAAAACTCACATTCCCTAGATTATCTAGATTGTACGATAAAGTTATTACCATTATCTAGATTGTATGATAAAGTTAGTCAGCGACCTATGAAAGGGTTATGCCGTTTACAGTAGGCTGTTAGAGCTGGCCAAGAAGTCGGTCCTCCTGCTGTTTTAGGCGACATCAGGTGTGTGGAATACGATCTAGATAAATACGGGGATGTGAATGTTTGTTTGGTTGAGTGTCCGGTGGCCTGGAGCAAAGGAAGCCCACTGATGCCCCGGAAAGGAGCGCTGGGTTCGACTCCTGGGAGCCAAATGATCACTCAACTACCAGTAAAATATATACTCACAAATAAACGTTAAATATACTATGTCTAGCCAAGTCAGACCAAGACATATATTGAATATTAATAACTAAGTCAAATGATAGGTATTGAAAACTATTTAATTTATATTAATATGCTTTTCGGCATGTGAGACAGTGATAAATAAATTTACAACTGTAATGACCATCTTGTATGACCCCATTTTATGCTTATATTAGCTTATATTAGACATTAACAATCTACTGAAAATGCTATCAATCAAAGAGGGGGTTAAAACGCTAGTCCTATATGCATTATTTATATTTTAATTCTCAAGATTTTCTGATTTTACCTTACCCCAATGAATAAAAAAATAATGCATTAGTGCGAGTTGAATTCAGGTTCTTCAGTAGTTTGCGATAGTGAATTATAAACTTAACACCTCTGAGTTCGAGTCCCACGAGTTTATCATTTTTTTTTTTTTTTATTTATTTACTAATTGAAAAAATTATTAAATATTCGTTTTAAATATTTTTAAAATAAATTTATTAATTACTATTTAGGGTCTTTCAAAAGTTTAAAGTAAAAAGTTTCACATCTTTCTCTTTTTGGAATCAATACGCAGACTCCGGTCAACCAGGCAATACAGGGAGAGAGAAAGAAAAGAAAATCGGTGATATCAAAACAACTTCCTTTATTCGAAAAAAGAGCGATGTTTACAATCCTTGGATTGGCTTAGTTCAATCATACAACAAAGTTAAAAATTGGTTTCTCACAAAGCTCCACCTGAGACAACTTGTTGTTTAAATTTAAATCTCATGCCTTATAGCCTTATTATACTTGAAAAAAAAAGAAAAGGGAGAGAGAAAGAAAGAGAAAAGCAGAGATATCAAGCCAAATTCCTTTATTCGAAAAAAGAGCGATGTTTACAGTCCTTGGATTGGGGCCATCCTCAGGCTC
>JAAAKE020160157.1:0-12095 GCA_010014785.2 Anisolabis maritima
AATATTGATTTCCTTAAAAGTCAAGTGGATTCGGATTCTAGGCAGACCGATGAAAATTTATTTATATCAAAATTGGATACCAATTGATGTAAATAAATATACCTGGATCATTTGTATCGTAAATATATATATATATATATATAAGTATTGTTTAATGTCTATATGGCCTCAGATGCCAAAAATACTAAAAAAAATTCCTGTTTAATAAACTAATTTTTTAAATTTATTTTCCCCCTTTAGCTGCCAGTCATTGGAGTATATCTTTTAACAATACAATAAACAAATATATAAATTTGTTATTGTATTTAAATTTATTAGAAGAATATAAATAATATACAAAAAATAATATATAATAAATAAAAAAATAGAAGAACAAAAACAAAAAGAAAGAAATTATAAGCGAAATTTAAATGTCTATTTAATTTTTTTTTATAATATTGATAATTGATTAATATACGAAAACGAAAAATCTCTAAAAATGAAATGTAATATAAAAATGTGAAGCGACGCCAAAAATATGGTGTGACAGTATATAACACAATTTTCCTTACTAACTAAGTTAAAAGAAAGTTGTGTGATGTGCAGCCATCAAACGAGATTTTTATAATTGTTTTAATCAAATTATAGAATCTAGTCTATAAAAAAATGGTAAAATAAAATTATAATATTTGTCCTATTTTAATTCCAATTCGTTTTCTCTTTTAAAATCTAAATAAACAAAATTATTTAATAAATTAATGGATAGAAATTTCAAGCATTTTGAAATTCATATCAAATTCTATTATAATATAGATAGATTTTTTGTGAAATATTTAATTGGAATGTATATTCCTCATTTAATTGAATTTGTTAATTTTGAAATAATTTATCCTCATATTTAATGTGAAAAATATATGTCATTTTAAATTGTTTTTTTTTTTTTTTTTTTTGTTATTTTAATATATTTAACTTATTATGCTCGTATATTTATACTTTTCTTATCATGTTATTTATTGGTTTTTCATATTATTATATTATATTCTCTTATTAAGCCTTTTTTACTTGTACTCCTCTTTATATGTATAATAGTTGCGTTATTTTATATATATTTTATTGTTTATTCAAATAAATTGTAAATCATCTATAATATTGTCAAAAGTTATAGTCGAGAGACTAAAAAAAAAAATTGGCAATATTTTGTGTTCTATCCAAACATTAAAAATCGTGTGACTAACCGCATATTACACAACTTTATCTTACCAAAGGTAAGGAAAACTGAGTGATATCACACCAGATTTTTGGCGTCGGCCCCTAAAATAGTTCTATCTCTTAAAAGAAGAGTGGTTACTCACCCCGTTTACCGGTGCTACAACAATATGATCTAATTAAAAGGTTTTTCGAGATGTATTTTCATATAAATTCATATAAATAAATAAATAAATGTCTCGAAGCCGCCAATTTGAAGCCGCATAATTATTTTTAATAAAATAATTTTTTGTGAGTGTATATTGTGCAAAGGAAGAACACCGATGCCCCGGATTGGGTCGATTCCGGGTGCCAAGGGTCGCTTGATCCTCAAGCAAAATATAAACTCGCAAAAAATCATTTTATTAAAAATAACAACCAACTTTCTCTTATCTAAAGAAAATGTGATGAGCGGCCGTCAAAACAGATTTTTGTCTTTTCATAGCCCAATAGATATAATTATTTTTTGACGATATCTCATGAAAATCTACTATCCATAGTTCTTTAAACTTTTATTCTCCCTATACTATTTGCCGCTCTTGACTAGTATTTACCATCTGTTTATACACATTGGATATAATATTTTATAAATATTCTAAAAACAATGTAAATTGTATGGAAAGTTAAAAATGACAAAACTTATTATTGTGAGTGTTTAGGAGTGCAGGTTCCCTAGTAGTCGAACCCAGCCCGAAATATCCAGCTTATGGTGTGTGCTATCCACTTGCATCCCATTTTGGATTTGGTAGCATAAGGTTCAACGACCTATAATGACCAGTGGTCACATGAAACCAAAAGTGGGGACTTTAAAAGGTGCTTGTGAATGTTGGATTTGAGATAGATTAAGAAGATTAGGGCACGACTTCCATTCTAGTATTTCAATGAATATTTAGTGGGATATTTAAATGGTCGATTTCGACCTTATGGCACCCTCTGGGTGTCTAAACTCAGGATCTCCATCTTAGCCGGGGCATAAACTCTTGTCATCACTGTTATAAAATTTTTATAAATTTTAGATTTTTTTACAATATAAATCGAAACCATCTAATAAATGATTAAATTTTTTCCTATAAGATTTTTATTTTTTTTTAACAACAACAATATTTTCCAAGTTTTCTCTAGAGATTTTCTTTTTTGTTATTCTTATATAAATATAAAATTTTTTTTATTAAACATTCTTTTTTATAATACGTCGTCTTTCTCCTTCGGGACTAGCGCTCTCACTTTAGCAATATTTATGATTTTGTCACAGTATAAAATATTTAAACTTTGCGAATGCTTCAGAGAGGATTTAAATTTTTTTTATATATTCTTGGGAACAATTATTTCAACTGTTGTTTTTGGAATTTAGTGTGAATTTCTTCATAGATAAAAATATAAAAATGTTATCTTCAAGATAGTTTTGAATTTTTTTTTTATAATAAGAATTATTATAAATTTTGGATCCTATGATAACTATCCTTTTAATTATTATTAATAATTTAAAAATTTTAAAAAATATTCCTTTATTTCTATTCTAACATAAGTTTCTTGCTAGTAATAAATTATTGCATGGAGTACTTCTGAGAGTAACTTTCTTGGGTGGGTTCCGTCCCACTGATAGAGTTATTCTAAAGTAGTATTAGCGTCTTGAGCTAATAATTATGAAATTCGCCAGTAGAGGGGCCATCATTTTTATTTTTTCGCAAATGATTCTTATTAGAAATTCAAGTTGAACTTTTTATTTTTGCAATTTTTTTTTCATATTTTATTAAAAATTTTTTACCGATTGTTGAAATTTTTCAGCTTTGGCGGGCCCTCTAAATACACAATAGCCTAAAAGTTATCCACCACACAATAAGTTTCTCAAAATAAAGTATCTGGATTAATAAAAAGTTATTTAAAATGCATAATTTATTCGTTCAAGTAATTTTAACTCATCACTATATAAATTTTTTTAAGTCTTTTTTGGCAACTGAGGCCATTTACAGTTCTTATTTATTTATATTAATTGCTTGCCAATATATAAATAAATTTTTCTTGCTCAGAACAGGAAGCGAACCACTGATCTTTGGTAAATGAGGCGAGACCTCTACCGGACCAGGACTACTATTAATTAAATCAATAAGAAAAAATTTTATTGCCGCACCTTTTCTAACTGCAACCCTTAAAAAACTGGTTGAGTTTTTTCACCCCCTTTTAGGAGGAAATTCTCATATTTAAAAGACCTACTTGACTTTTTTAAAGTCATGAAAAGCATGGTATATTTTTCAATTTTTAACCGTCATAGAACTCTGGGATTTGATTATAAGTCTCTCCCAATGTAAATGAATGAGATTTCGCAGACGAGCGAACCAATTAGTACGCGCCGTTGGCACTTCAACGGAATCTCATTCATTTACATTCGGAGAGACTCATAATTTGCTAACTGTCGTCAATGATTAGTTTGTTGTGAATAATTCTGTGTGTGGACCATTTTAATTCCAGTCATCGGTATATAAAAAAATTCTGCCTTTATATCTTAGAGTCTTTAGCTTTATACAATTTCTATATTGTAATATAATTTATATTTAGGATGGCTGTTATACGTATTTATTCTTCCAATTTATTTAATATCGGATTATATGACATATATGTTAAAGCCTTATATTTTATATGCTCGTGCAAAATACTACTATACTCTGAAGATAGCCCTAAACAACAACTCAAATTGAAAACTTATTTCCAGGAATGAAAAAAATTGGATTTGCTATGTTGGCAAATGGGAAAATTATGTTAGGTTTTTAATAAAATTCATAAAAAATTTAAAATTTAATAATTCCTAATATAAATATAAAATTTATTTACCATTGGCTCTAATCGCGTATCCAAAAAAGCAGAATATACAAAAAATTTGAATCGTGTCCCAGCGACTGGTTGCCAGACCCCATCGACAGCTGTTCGGGATGGGGGACCGAAGAGGTCGCCTAGTTGATCGCTTCCGTAGCTAGATCCCGCTGCAGCTGCAGCAGCTAGGATAGCTGCACCGCCGCCTGAATTGGCGAGTCCAAGGCCTCCCGGACCTAGTAATGGACTATCCAGGTCCTGGTAGCCAGATAGCCGACGTTCCTGTAAAAACAAACGCGGATTTATTTATTTATTTCAATTAACCACTCTCGTTTTAGAGGATTTTGATGTTTTGTTAAAATACAGAATGGCAGGTATTCAACAAATGAATGAATAAATAAATATTATTAGAGGGTTAAAAATACCAATTATAACGCATCAGCTTATCGTCTTTTATTTAATGGGAATGTCTACCGCAAAGCCATCATTTATTTAGCCTGCGCTAAAAATTGTTCTAATGGCTATGCTTTAACATTCAATAAATAACATTTAAATAGATGATAATTTAAAATATAAATGAGATGAATGAATTTATTGCTATTACAAATTTATGTTAACAATTCATAAAAATCCTTTTGAAAAGGGAGCTTTGAACTTTTTTTTTATTTTTCTTCAAAATTTTCTTTTGCAACAGATCAGAAATTCTGATTTTCCAAAGGAATTACATGTTTTGAGTCCCTTTGATAAACATTTGTTATCAAGGGGTCATAGATGAAATGATTTAATAGCAATTGCAAATAAATAAATATGCTATTCGGCAAAATATTTTATATATATTTTAAATGATATTCAATAATTTAAAAGGTTTGTCTCCATTGACGCTCGTTAATAAGACTTTATTTGCCACTCCAGGAAGCAAAGAAAATTTAAAAATAAAAGTTTTCTTTTATTTGCAATTGGCTTTTATTAGAAATTAGAATTCAGGGGGGAACCCTACCACCCTCAGTCTTCCAGAATACACCACTCTCTCTTCGCTTTTTTGTTCATAGAAGAGAGGGAAAGACCGCTGCTCTTTCCCTGCTTCTCTATAACTATCTGGAATTTCGAAAACGGTTTGGTTATATTTTGTAAGCTTTATTTTTAATTTTATGGCCAAATGTACAATGTTTCTTTCATAAATCTAAAAGGAGAAAGAAACTTATTTTTATTCTATATCACTAGAAAATAATTTTCTCTTAATTTAAAAAAAAAATAAAATAAAATTCGTGATTTAAAATTTTTACCTTTAAACACGTAAAATGGGAAAAAATGAGAATTCGAATGGAACTTAATTCAATAATTTAAGCTATAAACTATTCATTTTAGAAAAAATAACCAATATAATAAATTTAATTCCCAGAAGACTAAATAATAATAATAATTATTTGCAGTCATTTTATTATTATTATTGTTATTTAGTCTTCTGGGAATTAAATTTATTATATTGGTTATTTTTTCTAAAATGAATAGTTTATAGCTTAAATTATTGAATTAAGTTCCATTCGAATTCTCATTTTTCCCCATTTTACGTGTTTAAAGGTAAAAATTTTAAATCGCGAATTTTATTTTATTTTTTTTTTAAATTATATAAAAATTATTTTCTAGTGATATATATGGAAATAGTCTTGAACTAGTGACTTTATAGGGCGTGTTTTGATTTAGGAAATTACTTATTTGATAGCAAATAAATAAACTTAAACAAACTTTTTATTTTTTTATCTCAAATATTCTATTATAGTTTATAATATTTCAAATACTATCAACACATAAAATAAATTTATAATATGTATTTTATGAATTCTTTTTTATCAATGCCTGGCCAATGACATTTTTCACTTTATCCTAAGTACTTTCATGATAAATAGAGTTTAACCCCCATTTCTTTTATCTTAACTATAGTTCCCTTTAAAGTAAAGTAATATATCATTTCTTCCAGAAAGGGCTATGCTTTCTATCAATTCCCTTCAGCATTATTTTTCTCTTTATTACTATTCTATCAATATAAGAAATGGAAATCTTGTTTGAATAAATAATACTTTACTTTATTTATTATTATTAGATTCTTGAAAATCTAAACAAGTCCTTTTACATTTGTTTATAAATGTTTGATTGAACTTATAAAATATTAAATACAGATTTAAATGGATTTTCTCTATAAAAATTAATCTAAAATTCATGACAAGAGAAAAACATTTTGATTTTAGAGATTAGTCGTTTTAAAAAATAATGGAATTTTGATTTTATAAGTAACTTAATTTAACAGGCTAAATTGATTGGAAAATGTTTGTTTCAATTTGCCATTATCTCTAACCCATCGAAATAATCCATTTTTAAAATGATTTTTTTAGTAATCTCACTGGCTGGATTATATTAGCCTTTCAGTAGCCAAAGTATAATAGGCATGATTGAATGAGACCAAATTCGCTTGTTTAGAATTTTGACAAAAAATTTAATTTGAAACATTTATCAATTATGAAAAAATATCAATTTATATTTTAAGACAAATCCAGCAAGCAAAAAAATTTAAACTGGGAATACATTCACCAGCCAATAGCAAGCAGCTCATTTTTACTTTCTTGTATACATAGAATAGGGAAAGTATTATATATATACGATTACAATTCTATCCCTATTCTAAGTTTATGAGAAAATAAAAACGAGATAACTCAAATATGATTTCACTGAGCGGGTATAAGAGAAAATCGAGGCGAGACCACTTCCGATTTATTATTTAGTATTGTTAATCGGAGAAATTAAACCACCTTTTTCTCGCCGGTTTCACTAACTTTATAGACAAACATTTTGGACAATCCCACCGTACCCATAATGTAATTTTATAGTGAAACTTTACAAAAAAAAAAAATAAAAATAATTTAAGAAAGTCTAACTATTAATAATTGTTAACGATATAAATTGAGTTTGAGAAAAAGAAGGAGTTTAAGTTAGAAATTAGATAAGTTACAAGTCTTCGAAAAATGATTTCATCTTCAATGGCACGGTGTCTTGGAGAGGGAAAAGAAATAGAATTCCCTTAGAATTTAGATTGCATTAAAAATTTTTTGCAATTCTTTTTCCTTTGGCTACGTCACAGCCAAAAATATGCTTATCGTAAAGCCCTAAGAATAAAAATAATACAAGAATTAAACGTTTTAAAGGGATTTTTTTATGATAATATCTAAATCACCCAAAGCCAAAAATTCTTCTTGCTAAAGACTATTATTCAATAAAAATTATAGTTAATTATTTTGTTTGTTGGTTTATATTCGAATACACGGCACTAAATGGAAATAAAAGTTTAAAAAACCAATTAGTAATAATTATCAATTTCGGTAAAGTTTGACATTATTTATAATGCATGTCCTTTTTTATTTATTTATTTTATCAGACATTTTATATCTTTATTTAAATTATCATGCAAGAATTCGATTTTCAGACATTACAATGTAAACTTCCCTTTAAAAAAAAGAACTATGAAAACATATATGTTAGTCATACAAAATGTGTCTATTTAATGCAGGCACAGCGTGCATTCGTGGGCAATTGACCACAATTATTAGATCACTGACCAGAAATTTTTCTGGTAAAAATAAATATCTATACAATATTATAATCCGAAAATGTTTACCATGACAGTCTCCTGATTGGCTATTGAATGTCGCGTCATGATGACGTTGCTGCGAGAAGAGTTTGACATTTATTTCTCAAAGAGGGCTTAGGTTAACTTAAAAAAAAGGGAAAATATATCGGGGAAATGGTTTATAAATATTTTTCTTTAAAGCCAACTTTTTTTTTTTTGATACCCTCCCTAGAGGAGAGAGTAAGAATATCATCGTTTGAATTTTCATTTAAATGTTCCAAATTTTTCTGTATAGGATCCATTTTTTTACTTTTCCAATTTTTTAAGTCCTATCTCTCTTATCCATTTTTATTTTCTCTTATTCTTTTTTGTAGAGCTCCTTGTTTTTTTATTTTATTGTATATTATTTTTAGGTGATGCCCTTTTTCGTGTCCGTCTTTAAGGCACTTCACCCGCAGTTAAGAAATATTTAAGTAAATATTTTAGTTTCTTTGTCCAGACAGAGATGAAGCTCCCTAAGTTATTTTTGTTTATCTACTTGTTTCCAAATGACCTTTTTTTTTCAGACGGTAAAACCATTTTAAAACTTTTCCTTCAGTTTAATTATTTATTTTTTTTCAATTTAATAGGCGGCATGCCAAATTTCTAATTATCGTAGTTTATTAAAATACGTTCCTAAAACCTTTTTAGGTTATCTTACAACAAAAACACAATGTACTAATCTCTAAAGAGGAGGGAAAATGCGTTCAAATGATTCTCTTTTTGAAACGAAATGTTCTATTAAAATATATTTATAAGTAAAAAAAGTAAATCACAAAACAAGCATTTGCCTGACCTGCAGCTTATAGGATTTTAAGCCTGTTGGCCTCTCGTTTTCCAGTCGATTTATCTCTAGAGCAAAATCACCTATCCTATCGACTTTGGTTGAATAACTCGCCTCGGCAAAGATTTTCACTTGCAGTAACGGGAGGAAGGAATTTTACGTTATTTATTTATTATTTTATAACCTTATTTTCGTTCTTCTTATTACAATAAAAGATATTGAACAACAGAGCCGATAAATTGTCAAGTGTATTTGGAAAAGGCAGCGAACAAAAACAAATCCTTTTACAGATAATAAATTTCTTGTCGACATTTTATTTTGTTCTTTAGATATTTTCCTGGATAAATTATTATTAACTCTATATAAATAAAATCTATAGTTCCTCTCTTTTCTGTTTCCAATGCCAGACTCAATAACAACTGGAAGTTAATAGAATTTAATAGAATCTTGTATTTTTCTTGACTTTCTAGGCTAAAATTCATTCTACTTAAAAATCCCTATAGATACCAGACCACCATTTTATTATATATAATTTAATCCACTAAGATGATTAATAATAGAAATATGGAGGTGAATAAATTTTCTTTTTCAAATAATTAATAATAATAATAAATAATATTTTTCATTTGATTTGATAAATTTCGACATTTAACTACCCCTTAATATAAATAATTGAAAAAAGGAAATGCTGAATAGTTTCAAGATTTTTTTTAACATCACTGAAAAATTTTAATAGTCAGGGAACGCAATAGTGAAAATCTAAGTGAACTTGAAAAGTTTGAGAACCTCTGGCTTAAATGAGCAGATACCATAGGGGGGGGGGGGCGGATATTTCCCGTCCCCATTGCATATGTAAAAAAATAATTATACTTTTTTATTTTTCTAAATCATTAAAATGGAAATTTACTAAACAAATGTATCTATAAAATAATTTTACAACTAGGTTATCTTTAAAAGTGATATGATGGTAATACTCCACTCACCATACTTTTTCTAAAATTTTCTAATCTCCCCCCCCCCCCCCCCTTATGAGAAAACGCATCTGACAGATAACAAACTCTATCACCCGTGGAATATGATTTTATGATTAAATTAAATTTTATCATATAAAAAGAATAAACGAAGATTAATTAGGGAAAATTTTAATATAAGATATTCTAATTTTTTTTAAGAGTTTATTTACAAATTTCATCATCTCCAAATTCCAGAGAGGATATAAGAAAAATAAGGTATATTGATTAATAAAAGAGAACTTTTCCAAATTGAGTATTAATATACGTTTTTCTAATAAATTGAATTGACGTTTTGAATGTAGTATTCTTTTAATAAGCAGATCTATTTTTCATAATAATTAATGTCCCTTTAGATTAATAATTTTCTCTCTTTCTAACGACAGTATTAAGTTCACCAAGCTGTTTTATCAATTTCAAATCTGATAAAATAATAAAAGCATATAAAAAAATTATATATAGGATATAATTTGTGATTGTGAGAGAAACATGTATAACGGGATTTCGAAGAGATCACGATCTGATTCTAGTCTTTAAGCTCCCATACGAAATAGATAATCTTGAAAACAGGTGGTCAATCAAACAAAGGATTTTTCTTTCACAAAGGAATTCACATTTTTTATTTATTTACTACTGAATACAAAGAGAGAATGAGAGAGAGAGAGAGATCAAGGAAGAAGCATTTGATAAAAATTTGATCTTTTTCTATTGTCAGGAAATAAGGTTTTAAAAATTTCATTTCACCTCTCTCTCTCTGTGTAAATTTTTTTTATAGGATTCAATTTAAAATAAAATTTTATTTTTAAAGATCGTCCGAACGAGAACGAGTGCTGTTTTTAATTAGAGATTAATTATTCTCTTTAGAAAAAAACTTTTCAAATAAAATTTAAAGTGGTTAATTAATTTTCCTCCCTGCCTTTTATATATAATTTTTATTTACTTTTTAATTCTTTTCAATTATTTTTAGAAAGAAGGAAAAAGAAAATCGGGATAAAAAATAAAGTTTATCTAAAAATACAGAATTAAATGATCTTTTATATTGACTTTGGATAAATAAATATATTTTCTTTTTTGATTCGTAAGGAGTCTTTTATATTTATTTTATTGCATCCGCTTTATTCAATTTGCGTTCAAAAGTTTTGTTTCTGACCCTTTTGATCATAATACTATACACAAATAAATTGTTTTATAAACAAATCAGTATTCAAAATTCAGAATAGCTTTCAATTTATAGAGAGAACAAATGTTATAGAAATAAAAAAAGGGGTTTAACTGCCTTTGGAGGGGAAAGGAGGAGGATCCACCCTCGCGAGGTGTTTACTTGAACTATTCGGCTTAAATATTTCTCGCCTGACGCTCTTAAATATGAAATGCCGAACTCGGAGTGCCTGAGGGATTAGCTTTCGATTGTGATAAAAACAAAAAAAAAATCTGTCAAACGGTCTGTAGATTATGTAGGAAAAAAGGGGCTAAAAATATTGAAAACAACTTTGAATTTAGATATAGATTAATTTAAAAAAAAAAAAAAAAATGAAATATATAAAATACTAAAAGTCAAAGTAAATAATTATTATATTACTACTCTCAAAATTCAAAAAAGTCTCTTAGATAGGAAGCGATCTTGTAATTGACCTGAGACGTTTTAGTTGAAACATCTTTTAGTTTTCATAGATTTAGAATGGGGATACATTTTTTTGAACTCGGTTAGAATATAATAATAGTAATAACAAAACCAAAACTGAAATATTTAAATTCTAAATTAGCATCATTTAGAGCAGTGATTAAATAATAATTTAATGAATGACATCATCTTACTAAGTTTTAATATCATTTATTCTTTGGAGATTTTCAATTAGTGAGCAATCACATGAGGACAAAATAATTTTTTTTTTTTTAATAATTCATCAGACTTCAAAGCCTGGATAGAAATAATTTGATATTTGAACTGTCATTTTACATTTGGTAACAATGATAAATATAAATAAAGTATTTATTTATATTTTTCTCTTTCCCATATATGTATAATATATAATAGTGAGAAAGTAAGAATGTCGATGTTGAGATTTCGAATCCCAGGCAGCTTGTAAATTTTATAAAAAATTATATAAAACGGTTCTCCCTTCATCAATGAAATTAAAATGAAAATTCGCATATTTTAAGGTTAAGGTGACTAGAAATCGTTGAATTTAAATACGAACTTTTATTCGTGGACTTTACTCATTACATTATTTAAACAAGCTGACTTTTTTTTTTTTTTTTTTTTTTTTTTTTTTTAAAAAACACACTTTTTCCAAAGCTTAATTCACAATAAAAAAAAAAATTAAAAAATTTAAAAAGAAAGCCTAAAATTTGAATCTCAGTAGCTTTTTAAAAACGCGAGCATGAATGAATGAAATTCATCTTGGACGCGAGCCTACAGATGACCTACATCCCAATTATTAAATAATATAAAATATTAAATTTTAAATAAATAAATTTCATTTTATTCATATTATTTTCGTTTTTGAGACAAAACTTCATCGGTGCCGAAATCCGAAAAAAAAAACATAAACTTTTCATCGGAATAAAAAATTCCGTTCGCAACCCTGGTTATTCAGCTGAAATATTGTTCCGGGGG
>JAAAKE020160168.1:0-12093 GCA_010014785.2 Anisolabis maritima
CACCCCTGCCCCCCCCCCCATCCGATATAGGGTCCCACACCTTCACCCTGACCCATTTAATATATATATATATATATTATTTTAAATTGCACGTGTATTGATAGAAGGGGCATTCTCATTTGCGGGGATTTAAATTTGCCTAATGTTGATTGGTCATTTGTATCAAATAGTAATTCTCTTGGCCAAATTTTAATTGATAATATTTTTAAAAGTAGACATTTTGTCCAAATTGTTAATGTAGGGATTAGGTAAAGGTCCAGTGGAGTCCAAGGTCTGTACTTGATGTCTGTTTAGTAAACTTTGGTAGTGACAAAGTCGCTATTGAAGATGGAATTACTGATCATTATTCAGTGGTGATTATTTCGCGGATGATTGTGTCGTATATAGAATAGTGGATAGTGATACTGATAGGGTTATTTTACAGAATGATTTGGATCAAATTGTAGAATGGGGTAGTTCTAATTCGAAGGGACTCAATCATTCATCAAATTTATTTGGGATTAATTGTCTGAGGTCTGGTTTGTTCAGAAAATTATTCGGTTAATAGAAATATTATCAATGAATCTAAATTTTATAATTATTTGGGAATTCATATTCAGGCAAAATCAGATACCCATATTAATTATATAGGGTTATAAGAAGTTGTGATTGTTGAGTAGAGTTATGAAAGATACGTCCAAAGAAATCAATCCAAAGTTTATTTAACTTATGTGAGGCCTAATTTAGAGCATTGTTCAGTGGTGTGGGACCAATGACCGCAGCAGTTAAAGAGGAAAATAGAGGAAGACAGCTAGGTTTGTTTTTGGAAAATTTGATAGGTTTAGATAGCATTCGTTTGTGGAACAGTCTGTCTCTGACTACTTGGAATTATAGTCATCTGCCTCCTATTATCTATTATAAATTTTCCTAAAGTACTAGAGTTGTGAAATTTTTTTTTAGTTCTCAAGTGCAGAGTGAGGTCATATCATCTTTGTTAGGTTTTGGCCAGCTTTTCCTTAGCTTAAGTCAAATCTCGGGATGCTTCGTCCCGTGTTATGTTTTTATCTTTTTCTTTCCATGGAAATGTATGAACATATTATTTATTAATGAACATACATTTATCTTTCTATTTTTTTTTTCGTTGTTTGTTTTTTTGTGTTATGTAATTTTTAAATTTGTATTTATGTTTAATTGGGCCTAGCCATCGAGGACTTGTGCCTCTAAACAGATAAGTAAATAAATTTATTTATTTATTTAAAAAAAGATGGCAGGAGTCTAAGTGGCTTCAAATGCCCAAAATTTCTGTTGGAAAATAAATGAGTTTAATTTTTTTTTATAATTATAAATATTTTTCTTGGAATAAATTTGGAATGAAAAAATTGATGGTGCCACTATTTATCTTTTTGGTGCTGATGTATATACTAATATAAAGAAATACAGGTTCACACAAAAAATCTGGTGTGATAACACTCTCTCTTCCCAGAAAGTTGTATGATATGCGGTTAGTCACACCATTGATAATATAAAATGGCGAGGAGTTTTAATTTAATTTATCTATATTATATATAGATCTATATATATATTCATTGAATGTATGTACTGAACATGAGTTTAATTGATTTGGTTATCCAACTAAATAAACATTACTAGTAACACAGTTACTAGCATCAAACATGCACCCAATTTGTCATTTAGATAATAACTAATGGATAATGTTGAGTTTCAGTAAGCAAAGGTGTAAACGACCTATTTCTCTAATACCCATCGATTCGTTGGAGGGAGACTGATTAGATTCGTCTTCTCTGCTCCTTATATTGACCATCGTGGAGGGGGAGCGTTCTTTTGTATCTATAAACCAATCATCTTTCTCAGATATTTTTTCTTAATTTAATTTTAATTTAATATAAACTGGACGAAGGATTCCCTTCTCAGGCATAGATTAGGGACTGAGTAGAAATAGAAATAGGAGAAGGAGATAGGAAATCAAGAAGTAGTACCAAGAGATGGCTAGCATGTCTGTCGAGACAGACACCTCGAGGAAATAAATGGGAGCCCCTATGAGCGTATATGCTCCAAATGACAGGAAAATAAACAGACAAATAAATGTGGGGGAAAACTTCAAATGTCTGAAAGAAATCTTTTCTCAGGTTACATGTAAACTTGAAGCGATTAAAACAATTTCCAGCATTCAAACTTAAAAAAAAAAAAAAACACTTATTTGGGTAGTTACCACCCCCTCCTTGTATCTGTCCCTGATGCCTTATGCAATTCCATCTAGAAAATATACAATTAAAAATCAAGAGATTATTTTCTTATTTTACTGGTAGAGACATAGCTGACGAGAATAATCCATATCCAATAATAAACAAGTCAATTAGACTTGCCAACTTTGGCGATCATTTATTAGTGGGATTTAGGAGAGTTCCTTAATTAAGTCCAAAGATATTAATATTAAATTTAAATCTCACATTCGTTATTTGAAAGGGTATGTGGAGCAATCGGTAGGATGTCGCCGTTGTGCACAGGAGATCGGTGTTCGCATCCCAGGGACAGGAAGGATTTTTTAATTAAATAAAAAGATCTACTGCTTCAAATATGGATTGGAACATTGGAACCCACCACAATAGAGGTCTCAGGCAACTCTTCGAGAAGAGGGAGTTGCTGTGACACCCCGTCCTATGGAAGGGACGTAAAGAAGGATTCTCTTTCAATGATGCACTCTTCGCAAGGAATAGGCTGCCGGTACTGAAAAAGTACCTCCTCAAACTAGCATATTTTAGGTTGGTTGAAGGAGACCGGGTGAAATTAGGAGTAGTTAGCTAGCTAGAATTGAATATAGGAGGAGGAGATAGAGTTAGGAAATAAAGTAATTTCACAGGATGCCGAGAGATGGCTACGGCCAGAAGTCCGATTGGTTTGAGATGTGTCTCTCCGCAGACGAAAGCATCTCGGGTAAATAAATGGGGAACCCGTTAGGTGGGCCTATACGCTCCAAATGAAATGAAAATAAAATTCGTTATTTGATTAAAAAATTTGAATTTCCTTTGAATTTGTGGCAACTAGCAATGCTCCAAGTGCAATTTGAACAACTAACTTACGGTGGTCTGAAAAGTTGCCGACCTAACAAAGATACAAGACATTTTTTCTTCAAATTTATTTTTATTTTTCTACATATTCTCCTTGTAAGCCTACACACTTCTCCCAACGATGTTTCCATCTCTTTAACTCGTCCAAATAGTACTCCGCGTCTTTCTCTGCAATATAATTGTTTACGAAGGTGATGGCTCGGAAACTTTTCAGACCACCCTTGTATATACAAGTGTTATATATCATTTCAAAGGGAAAAATCTATAGTTCAGAAAATATAATGAGAGATATGTTAGATGAGAAAAGAAATCCCCCTCCCCCCCCCCCCCAAAAAAAAAACATCAAGATGGAATGGAGTTGGAATTTGAAAATGATTTTTTTTTCTTTTTTTGTCGGCATCTTTTTAATTAAAAATTTTTTATATTCTTTATATTATTGATTTTTTTAAAGTCTTTTTCGGCATCTGAGGCCATTTAGACTCCGTCTTATTTATTTAGACGATTTGGTAGCCAATATAATATTAATAAATTTTTGTCACTCAGGACGGGAAGCGAACCACTCACCTTCGGTGAGTGAGGCAAGACCTTTACCTCTGCACCAAGGGAAAGGACTAAATTATTGATTTCACAGATTTCAATTGTGCGAATTTTTAAAAAAATAATAATTATAATAATGATTTATGTTTGATATATTCTTATTTTTTTTTTAAAGCGAGAATTACTTAACTATAAATTATTATTTATAGGTACTGCTGTCAATGGAGAAAAAAAAGTAAATTTATTACCCAAAGGGAAATTTATTTATTTACCTAAAATGGTGAACGAATCACAAATAACGAATGATTATCATTAAGCGCATGCTTTATATTTATAAACGTCATTGATTAAATATATATGAAATAATGTTTTGACGGGTTGGTCCGCGTTGATTGTTGAGATTAGCTCGACGTTTCGGCTCTCCTTTTGGAGTTTTTGAGGCGACCCCACGCTGGTCCCCAAATTTGATCGGTAGATATCTCAGAGGTTTGGGTTTGCCTTTCTGTTCTAGGTGTAGTGGTTGGTGAATGATCCAGTGACGGTTAGCATGTTGGCTGGTTTGGGTCGACCGCGGGGTCTCAATCTGCCTACTCGCCAAACGGGTGGATATAGGCGACAAACGCTTAAGGGGCGCCAGTGTATGTGTGCGATTGTGTCGTATATATAATAGTGATAGGATTATTTTACAGAATAATAAAATATTGGATCAAATTGTAGAGTAGTGTAGTTCTAATTCGATGGAATTTAACCATCCTAAATAAAATTTAGTTAAGTTTTAGTTGTAGAGGACCGGTATGTTCTGAAAATTATTCGGTTAATGGAAATATTATCAATGGATCTAAATTTTATAAATAATTGTGAATTCATATTCAGGCAAATTTAAAATGGGAGACGCATATTAATAAGGCTGGGGATGTTTGGTAGAGTTTTTTGAAAGGAAGTCAAGTCCAAAGTTTATTTAACTTATGTGAGGCCTAATTTAGAGTATTGTTCAGTGGTGTGGGACCAACATCCGCAGCAGTTAGAGAGGAAAATAGAGGAAGACAGGTTAGTTTTTGGAAAATTTGATAGGTTTGGTAGTGTGGCGTGACTACTCTAACTTAGTTTACGATACTGGGGAGTGGTGACACCTATGAGTCATTTTACGTGGCAACCCCCTTACCCCACTTTCCTTTTGAAGGAGAAATTGAGAAAGCAAAAAAAGAAAAAAAAGCAGAGAGAATTTTTATCTCATCTCGTAGATTGATGTGAAATATAAAATAAGAATTACATAATTATCTGACGGGTTTTTGCCAGGTCTACGTATATATGGGATGGCGGAATAAAACAAACAATTAAATAATGAAATAATTATATATTTACAAAATTGAATATGGTTAATTTAAATGGTAAAATAAATAATAATATAATACAATTACTGTTTCTTCAGTAAGGATATTTACAATGTTATATACAATCTTTGTTTTGAGAGACAAAATTTTCAAATAGGTCCACAATCGTGATCAATTCAATATGCACGTCACTTTGACTCATATCTATACATACAGAATTTTAATATATACAATATCCCCATGTCGTTAAAGTTGCGAATAGTAGAACTAATCAATTCCTGACATCTTTTATCCCCATGACCTCCCGTGATTGGAATAACCTCCCTATCTTCCCGAAAACCTATAATCTCCACACCTTCAAATCCAACCTCAATAATTACCTTTTAAAATCACCACTCTCCCCTGTTCTTTCTGGTTGCATGGGACTGCTAATCATTATAGGTCGATCGGATCTTATGCTTCCATATCCAAAAAAAAAAAAAAAAATACAACTCTACGGGTCAAATGTAACAAATAGTAGACATGACCAAAAAATTATTATAATGTTTAGTGAGTTAGACAAAATAGGGTCAGATATTTATATTTAAAAGTTATAATTATATAATATTAAGATATTAGTTTATTTTCTCTCTTTTTTTTTATATATATATAGGGAAATATTTAATTATTTGCTTGTATAGTAGATGAATGTGCAAAAATTGACTCTAACTGTTTCCAAGAATCCTCTGATGTTCACCTTGTCGGGATGGCTATGCATCGTTTACTCCTGGTCACGTGTTATTGCGCGCAATGTTTCATCATGTTTTTATCTTTTTTTTCGATGGAAATGTATGAACAAGTTATTTGTTAATGAGCATACATTTCTAATTTTTTTATCTTATATTTTTTGTATTTGTTTTGTTAATTGTTTGTGGTTTTGTGTTATATAATTTATAAATTTATATTTGTGTTTGATTGGACCTACCCCCCGAGGACTTGTGTTTCTAAACAGGGCGTAAATAAATTTATTTATTTATTTATTACAGTGTGTGCGTGTGCCTACTCGTCAGATGGTTGCTTGCTTGTGAGCTTGGATGCTGGTGTCTTAGTGGTCGAAGTCCATGGTGTGTCTTGTTACGATTCGTTAATCTCAACATTCAACGCGGACCAACCCGTGAAACATTATTCCATATATATCCAACCGGAAACGTTCCTTATATTAAATATAAACTTGAGAGGTATCCCCTGGTAGCCGATATAATATATTAAATTCAAATGATGAATATTAATAATATTTATACAAATACATAATCTAAAAAATAACAAAAAACATCATAAATATATATAAATACAATATAAATATTGTCATAAATAGTCATGTTATTAAGTTATGACATGACAATTTATTTTTGTATATTATTTTTTTTTTTTAAAGTCTTTTCGGCATCTGAGGCCATATACACCAGGAACGATACATAATATATTGAGGACGATACTTGTATTCCAGGCGAATTTATTTACACCAATTGTTATTCAATTGATTTATATAAATATTACTCGGACTGCTAGGGATTCGAACCCACATCCCTTGGATTTTAAGGTTATCAATATTGACAATGTCAGTATCATATATTTATATTTATTTTGTAAAACCTTTTTGTAAAAAAAAAAAAATTTTATAACCTCTAGCTAAACAAGACCAAAGGGAGAATAAATTAAAAAAAAACTTGACTGACTTGCATGCTCGATAGTGATGTAGAGCAACCATTTTATATTCCTAAATCTTATATCTAAAAAGGATGGAAGAGTTTTGCAACTTCCTTGGCTATTTTTTAAGATTCATACTTTTTTTTTTTAAATATACAGGCAAATAATCAAACAAAAATTGACATAGAGACGAAATAACGTAAAGTGCCTTCATCGTCAAGTCTTATCTAGGGTATTCATTCATTCAAAAAATTTGTTTGCTAATATTTATAGGATTTTTTGTTTAGAAGCAAGTTGGTGATTGAAGTCTGGATGAGGGAAGTACAAGGCAGATTGCAGCCTCTGGAAAAGGAGGCGTTCCGATCAAAATCTATTCGTCCATCATCAGTCACTTATAGGCTGCTCCAAAGTTGGCATAAATAATCTTATATGATACACAACAATAAATAATGGAATGTCAGGAAAGTTGATGTCAATATCTAGTAGATGGCATTGGTTATTGAAAACATTATTTGTTTAAGGTGATATTTGAACGCATCTAGAAACATAGTTGCTTGAGATCATTTAATTTGTTGAAGATCAAAGTCCATTTTAGGCACTTAAGGTTTAAAGACAAAATAGGGAGAAATTGGTTTAGCTGAAAGAACTGTTCGCAAAGTTAAAAGCTGGTGATTTCGACTTTGAAAACCATCCCTCCACACTGATGATCTTATCGACGCTACATAGGACAACACGTCAATTAGAAGAGGTACTAAAAATATCAAAAATAAACATCGGCATATACAAATTTTGCCTTCGAATTTTAAAAATCGGCACCAATTATATATATATATATATTATATTACGCAGAGTATTTTGCGCAAACATGAGAGACTATTTGAAGAATTTGTCCGAAATGTTTCCTTTTGACTTTGCCATCCAAAGGTTGCATTTTTGAGGTCCTTTTGACCTGAAAAGTAAAGATATTTTAAATTAAATTTATGATGATCATAACATTTTCCTCATATAATAGTGCGGGAAAGTAACAATGAATGAGACAAGTGAGCAAAGAAATTTCTGACCGCCTCGGTTTCTAAAATGAAAACACTTCTGAGTCATTCACTTCTGATATTTTCTGTCTTCTAGAATGTTCTAGAAATAAAATCTGTGCCTTCTCTGATTGCAGAAAGAGCAAGAATTGTTTCCTCTACAAACTCCATATTGTTATTGCTTTCTCATTCTATTCCATTCAATCTCCTTTATTCAAAATATTTTTTTTTTTTTGTTCTTTCAATCGTATTTCTTTCTAAATGACTGGAATTTCCTCCTCAATATTTTCTTCTTCTCTCTCAATGTAATTGAATAAATAAGAATGCAAACCGGGCGAAAAAGAGTTTCGAGTGCGTCACATAGTCACATCTTTTTACATTTACATTTCTTTCTAGGATCTGGGATTTTGCAAATTCACATAATGCGTAATTTTGATTTGCAAAAGAATGAACACAATCCTCTGTCCTTAGCTACCTCCATAATAAACCCACACACACTATCGCACATCTACACACGTGGTCCTCAGGCGATTTACCGGCGATCCACCCATCCATCATCCTTTTATACCATGCAACATTGGCCACTTGGCCATCGCGTTAACAAGACGTTATCTGTGTGTCACCGCGTGAAGGTGGGCTCCTTTCCTTCCATGCTACTTATTCTAATATACCTGTATCCTTTTACCTATCTTTACCCTGCTACTCCTCTTCGTTGCTGCCGCCGTCGCGTCAATCCTCTGTTGTTCCTCTTCCGGTCCTAGTTGAATCCCCATCATGTGCTCCTGCCTGGTCTGGAAGACTTTCTTCGAGAAGCTATTGAGTTTCTCGAGGTTTTCCTTTGTTGCTACCAGAGTTGAAAAATTGACTCTGACATTGGGTTCGTAGAGTTCCGCGTATCTATGTTGCGAATAGAGGGCGCAGACGAACAACAGGTACTCAACTGTCTCCTCCGTGTCCTCACACTTGGGGGCAGTTACCTTTTGTGCAGTGAGTCATTAATTGGCCCGTAACCGGTTAGTATATAATGGTTTGTATGTTTGGTATAAACCATTTTTGCCTACCGAACCACGGGATAAATTTTGCTGTCAGCCTTCCGTGACTCTCCTGGTTCCACCTGGATAATAAACACTAACAGAAGGAGAATTTAATGCTTCCACATGGAGCCTTTCAAATCAAAGAATTTTTAAGGAGCCAGCCAGTCACTTCAGAGAGAAAGCTAACTGGCTAGCTCTAGCTATATTTAGTTTCGAGTGCAGAAATAGGAATCGTAACCAGATCAATGGAAGAAAAAAAAGAAGCAAAGAATAAGGTTTTTTGTTATATTCCTTGCTAAAAAACCCTTTGACTCTGCTCTTTAATTAATACATCTTGGCAGTACCAAGCAAATAAGCAAATGAAGATGAAGAAGAAAGATGCCTCTTTGAACAAAGCAAGGTGTAACCAAATAAGAAAAAAAGATTCTTTGATATCAAAAAGAAAAAAAGGAATATTTTCATTGATTAAGTTGACATTAAGTAAATAATGAATGAGACAAAGTCTCTATTTCTTCATACGTTAACAAAGGAATTTCAAAAAGATGAGATGTTCCATTGGACAGAGACAGCCAAATAAAAATCCTTTGTATGCACAGTTAAGAGTGAAACGTTTCTCTTCATCTTTAATAAACCATCAACAGTTGCATATTTATAATGAATGTGAACTAAAATTACATTTTGGTGACCTACGACCACAAAGTTAGTCAAAAACATTTATTTATTTAACCTCATCCAGGGGTGGCCTTGAGGAACAAGATTGTTGAACGTCATGCAAAAATATTTTAATATAGTCATAGTGACCTCAGCAGCGGAAACGGTGTTCGCATCCCGGACAGGAGGAATTTTTTCATTAAATAAAAATATTTAATTTTAACAAATAAATCCTCAAATATGCTGTGGATTGGAACATTGGATCCCACCACAATAGAGTCCTTAGGCAACTCTTTGAGAAGAGGGAGTTGCTGTGACATCCTGTCCTATGGAAGGGACGTAAAGAAGGATTCTCTTTCAATGATGCACACTCTTCGCAAGGAGTGCTGAGTCCCTCCTCAAACTAGAACATCCTCCCTAGCATAGAAGAGGTTGGAATAAAGGGACCGGCTGGAATTAGTTATAGGAGTAGCTAGCTAGCTAGAAATGAATATAGGAGGAGGAGATAGAGTTAGGAAATGAAGTAACTTCACGGGGTGCCGAGAGATGGCTACGGCCTGAAGTCGGCTGGGTTTGAGATGTGTCTCTCCGCAGACGAAAGCACCTCGGATAAATAAATGGGGAACCCGTTAGGTGGCCCTATACGGCCCAAATGAAAATGAAAAAAATGAGGCAATTAAGCGATGCTCCAAGTGAAACTTTAACAATTAATTTAGATATAAGTCTTCTATATCATTTTACTAAGGAGAAGGTCTAGATTCAGAATATAATTTACAAATAAAAATATATGTTATCTAAGGAAAAAAATTTTTCAACTTCCCCCCTAACGCCTCTTCTTTATCAAAAATCATTCAGTCGTCGACATTTAGGTCTATTTTATTGCAACAATGGAATCTTTATTTTTTGAGTAATCGTGGATGAAAGAAATAAATAGACATTATTTAATCCCCTCCTCCTTTTAAAAGTGAACGATAAAAATGTTTTGTTGTTGTTGTTGCGTAATTAATAGGGAACAATATTAAAATAATTTCACTCTCTCTCTTTATAATGTTTTTGATTTGAAAACAAAGATCACCCCCCCCCCCTCCACTCCCATTCTATTATATGCATTTGCATAAACTTTCTCTCTCTCTACTGGTGGTATATAATACAACTCACCCCTTCTGCTGCTCAATGGATAATAAATCATTGAGATTTGCCTGATAAGCCAGACTGGCTTAATTTATTAACAATATGCATCATCATCAAGATATAGAAGAACTAATAAATTTTTTTTTTGAGTTTTAATGGAGAGAGAGTCAATAACCTTTCCTGATCCTGATAGAAGTCTTAATGTGCATATATCTGTCAGTCAGTGGAAAAAATTTCCACAAATCTTTAAGTTTCACGAAAAAATGGTGTGACCCTGCTGTGTCACGTTACCCATGTTTATAATCATAAGCGAAAAAAAAAACAGAAATTGAACTAATGCTACCAAAATGTGCTTTATGTTCCCCTCCTGAATCCATTTAAGTGCTTTTTGTCTTTGTCTGTGTGTGGTCCATTGTACAAAAAATAATTATTCGATTGTGTTGAAATTCCCCAAAATAGACCTAAATACCAATAAATGAATGTTATTTGGTAAACATCGAACCATTAGAGGAGGCGCTAGGGGGAAAGGGAATTGAAATTATTTTTATATATTATTTCCAAACTAGCAATTTCCCAAGTAAAAAGACAATTGAACCTAAATTTGTTGTTCAAGTTGCCCTTGAAAATCAAAGGCAATTGAAATTTAATTTTAATCAAATAACGAATGTGAGATTTAAATTTAATATTAATATCTTTGGACTTAATTAAGCAAGTTTCCTAAATAAATGTTCAGTTTATTTGACCGCTCGGCTTAGTTCGATCGACTTTAATCCAAAACTAATATTATAATATCGCTGATATCAAATACGTAGCTGTCTAATAGACGTTATTAAACACTTAAATAGGCTCTCGGCTCTCTCAAATGGATACAAAGAAGAAGAGGAGGAGAGAAACGACAGACAAATTTCATCTCATCTATTAAAAGAGACAATGCAATTCTCATAAATAAATGCTTTGTTTATTTGTCTTATAACGTTAATGCTCTTGATTGAGTTCACTTGAAAGGAAAATAAAATAATCAACGTTTGAATATTCCAATAGAACTCGAATGCAAATGCTCTCTCTTCCATCATATGTAATGCATAGACAAAGATCCGGGCAGCTCTTCCATGCTGATTCTTCGTTACTTTCCTTTTGAACATTTTCCGCTCTTAACTCTTTCTTCTTTTTGTGAAAACAAAAAAACCAACTTCACTCTTCGTCAGAGATGGATACCATATGCACCAAAAGGCATCACCACTTCCCTGAAAATGTCATTCCTCCCCTCCCTGCTCGAGAAATATGTGATGAAATAGCATTGTTCCCCGGGCGGGGGGGATATGTTCGCAATGTTTTTCAAAATTTTCGTGTTCTTAAGCAAGCAATAACAAACTGGAGCATCTGCTCATGCTTTAGCTGAAAATATCAAATTCTTGCAATTTCATGTTGTAACTTTAATTGATAATGATATGCCAGGATTACCAAGGTAATTATTATCATTGTTATTATTTTTTAATATACTATATTTATACATATATATGTGGAATAATGTTTTCCCGGGTTCGTCCGCATTGTTGTTGAGATTAACTCGACGTTTCGGCTCTCCTTTTGGAGCCATTTTCAAGAGTTTTGTGTTAGGAAGTGATGGTGG
>JAAAKE020160179.1:0-12093 GCA_010014785.2 Anisolabis maritima
TGAAATATAAAATTAAAATATTCCTTTGATTATCCACTTTAGCCAACTTTCTCTTATCTATTTAAGTAAAAGAAAGTGATGAGCTGTCGGATTTTGTATCGACACTTAAGAGATAATTACTAGTACTATCAATTTTTTCGTTAGATTTGAGAAAATCGAAAAAAAAAATTTAAAAACGCACAAGAATAAAATGGTCCCAAATAATTCACTTCAAAGATCATCTAAAAGATAATTGATATATATATTAAGCATTATTGCAGATTTTGAGAAAATCAGTACAGTAAAGTACAAGTACTCTTTGGCCGATTTTATTGAAAGGCTCCGAGGTGCATGCGACGAGGATTTCTAGTTTAGATATTAAATGTGAGTTTCGAAAGTTTTTTTGTTTTTGAGTTATTTTGTCAATACCCAGACAAGCAGACCCCAAAACGTGTATTTCCGTAGAAATTTCGACTTTTTTTTTGCAATTGTAAGATTTTTTCTATACTCTATATTGCATATACGTATAGGTAAGAGGAAGTAAAAATATCCCAACTTTCTCTATACTAATAAATGTTTGTTTGCTAAATAAATTGAGAATTTCGTAAACATGTAAGTATAACTGAAACCAAATTAGTTAAACATTTAACTTTTATTGCCTGTCGAGAATTCTTGATTGGAGGCACCACGCTTTCGAGACAGGCAGTTTATAACCTATTTGCTTAGCATGCACGAGTGGAATCCCATGATGGATAAACCGTATCGAATAAACTGGAGCCACTTGCTCGCATTTCGATCTAAAGCCAAGGCTAATATTTAAACTGCCAATCGCATTTGGCCACCTAAACACCCCATCCAAAAAAGAGAGAGAGATAGTGAGAGGAGATGATGACAGTTTAATTAAAAGTCCAGCATCCAGGAGCACCAGAATCACGATGACATCATCTGCAGTGCTGCACACGACGGACACATTTCCATCATTGGGAAAAGCCGGCCAAAAAGAGGGACAGACAGGCGCTGTCCAATGCACTGGCCACTCGTAACCTCCTCCTCTTTCTCCTCAGCGGGGGTTTAAATAAATGGACTCCATTAAAATTAAAATTAAATAAAAGTGCTTTTGAAAAAGAAATCGAAGGAGATTCGATTGGATTGAAAATGGCTATTTAATCCTAAAATATAATCAAAATCCAAATAAGATTACAATGAAATAATTTTTCTTTCATCTTTGTAAAAAGAAAATCTAATTGAAAAGATGCATTATCTTTTATTTATTGGATATAAAAAAGCAATATTTAAAAAAATATCATATCAGTAAGGAAAAAAACACTTCTTATTACTTTCCTAAATAATTATATACAGGTCATCGAAACATTCAGAAGTAGACAACGGAGTGATATTGCTAGTTTTAAAAACCTACATAGAAATAAAAGGTAACGAATTTATTAAGGTGAAAAATTCTATCTAAGAAGTTTACTATCTTGCGCTTTTTTCTTGTCATAAACTGGAGATAAAAATTTATTTACTTCATATAGAGGCGCAAAAAAGTATTCAAATGTTGTCAAATTTTATTTTTTTAATTATTTCAATTTTTCATATTAGCCCAATTAGTAAAAATTTATATTTACTATAGAACAATAGTAGTCTCAGGACTTAATTTCTAAATTTATTATAGAAGCACCGAGAGGTCTTTTAGACTTTCAATAAACCGTTCTTTTATAAAATTCAATAAATTTTTATTACAAGTTCAGTGCTTACTAGTCCAGGGTAAGATGATCAAAATTTAATTAAGTTAATAAAAGCATTCTACCAATATGAATCAATTATTTTTTCATAGAGCTATTTTCCATTGATTTAAACATGAATAAGTTCCTCTTGGAAATAGAAAATATTTAAACTCTTTTAAATAACAATAAATTTTGCTATCCCAGTTTCACACGTTCCCTTTTTTTTTTTATTTCGCTTATTTAAATAAAAATTAAAAAAGTTTTTATGTAAAGATTATAAAATTTAATATATGATTACGTTGCTAACTTTTAATTAATGTCATAAGTCATTCGTTTATTTATTTAATAATATAAATTTCTGGGTCAGTAGAATAATCAACTTCCTCAGCAAAGTCTTTCAGTTCTCATTTAGCTATTAATGAAACCCCTTTTCATTTCTTGCCTCAGCAAAGATAATAAAACATAAAAGCATCAGTTGATAAATTAAAACGAAAATGAAAAAGTGCTAAAAAATTCAATATTAAACATATAATTAAATTTTGTTAATAATGAAATTATTTATTTTTATGTGAAGAACTTCTTTTGATTTGTAATAGCAAAAATTTTAAAAAATAGTTTATTATTAATTAAAAAAACGATGAAATAAAAATAATTATGCATGAGGATTAATAGAAAAGTAGAATTATGAAGTTTAAAATTTTTTTTTAAAAATATTTTTATAAGAATATTTGATACTTTGATATTATTTATATAGTTTATTATAATAGTATAGTATTAAATGGTAAATTTCGTTTTTCAATAAAGTTGTTTTCATTTCGCAAAGCAATGGCTCTAATTAGATTATTTGTAAAGATAAATATATTTATAAATATATTATACTTCCTTTAAAATTAATTTACTATTGAAGGAATGAAGACGTGGAGTGGAGGACTGAGCATTCAGCGACCAATTAGGACGCTATGGTAACCTACCATGTTTCCAGATTTTCACAAAAACTGCTCACTTCCAGATTCAATCGGAAACGAGAGTCTTAAAGAAATTTTAAATAGAATAGAGTTATTGAATGACTATAAATGGAGAGAAAACTTACTTTGAGTAATAACTTTGGACGGTATTTCTGTGACTGAAACGTTATATTAATGCTAATATTATTTTTTCATTATTAATTATTAAAATAAACCACCATTAACGCCAAAATGTCCTTTATTTATAATAACAATATCGTGAAAGAGTAAATTACTTAATATTTTGGATGTTTGGTTGAAAAAAATTTCAAACTTCTTGAAGTTATATGGTGTGTATATAAATATAATATAAATGTCAAATGAATTTGGCATTCTTTATATATATAATCTTTATATAAATAATCTGCATTCTTTATTTTTCGCATTTCCAGAATTTTCTCGTTGTCGCGGTTAAAGTAATTATGCTCAAAAATCGATCATATTATTTTGTTAAAAAAATCTCTATCCAAAAAGTTTTTATTTATAGTATATGTATATTATATATTCTATATTAATATATTGATTTTATATTTAAATGAAATCTTTAACTAAAATAAATTCTTGGAATTTCTAAACCTATTTCAAATTTTAACACTTGGTAACTATTTCGATTAAATTTGAACCATAGAAATAGAGATAAAGTTAGAAACAAAAAATTTATCATTCAAAGTTTGAATGAATACTCTACTCTGGGACAGAAAGGCAAATAGCCAAAGGCAAGGGAAAAACTTATGATTGCACCCCAAATAATTTAAATAATAAACACCTATTAGGGTCTAATAATTAGGAAAGAAAAAAAATTTATTTTATTTAAATTAATTTTCTTTTTCCTCCTTCCTTTAAACCAATTTAATTTGTGACAAGAAAAAAGACAAGCTGGCCCGTCACATGGCCTGACGTCTGGTGAAAAATTAATAAGAAAAGAATGACAATAGAAGGGAACTTTAAAAGAATTTACCTTTTGTAAAGTAAGAATAAAACAAGGCTATTAAATTTTATTTTACATATAAGAGATAACCATTTTCTACAACAGATGACTAATATAGGAAAATGACGTAAGCTCTAAGTAGACAAGCACTTAGGAGAAAAACAAACTTGATTTTTATGCAATTAAGGTAAAAATTTATTTTCTTTCCATTATAAATAAAAAATAATTCCTGAATTATTATTTATTTCTCGAATGTTAAAGGATTTTCCTCCCATACGAAGTTTGTTTTTGACTTATCGTCAAAATTTTGAAGGTAGAGAAAGTTTGAGAATAAAAAACTTTTATAGTATATATACAGTATTAATCATTGGCAAAAATAAAATATGAAGAGATTGAATAAGTAAAAAGAGAGCAGTCGATTTCTAAAAATTTTAAAAATTGCTATAATGTTGGCAATAAAGTAATAAGTAAGGTTTTGTTGTGTGTTGAAAATTTTAACAAAAAGCTCACTCATAAAATTTTTGTAGTCTCCAATAAAAAGGAAGGAATTGTTATAATATTAATTTTGCCTAATTGAAATTGTCACATAGAAGTACGATACGCTATTTATACACCCTTCAGCCGTTTTTAGCATTATGTCAATCTGACGATCTGTTTTGAAAATACACAATTTAACATGGAATCTTATAAGAGTTAAAATGACATTAGCATATTACCACTTCTTAAATATATGGATCTGCACCAAAATTGAGGTAATCTTAAGTGTAAAAAAATATAATAAATAATGTAATTACTTAATTCAATTGAATCTTCTCTTCAAGTGTCAACATATAGTCCATTATTTTCTAAAGGGACGCTCTCTTTGGTCGAGCATGCATTTATCTTGCTTTTACTTTTATTTGGATTTTTTTTGTTTTTTTTTTTAACTTAGTAAGAAAAAAGATGCGAATGAAAAGAGGAAAAAGCCGGCCAGCCGCAGAGCCTGATGCTTGCCGAGAGGGGAGAAAGGGGGAAGACTGGCATAGAGAGAACAGAAACATATGCAGGTCTTTGCTTGCTTAACTCGTGGTCTACACCACTTGTGAGTTTTTTGAGGAAGGAATACGCCATTGATTATTGTGGACGAAAAAATTATAATTTTAGTGAGTAATCATACCATGCCAGGAGTGGCTGACATATATGATAGAAGATATAAAATAATAATAATAGTATATCAAGTAAATATTTTTGGAGTGGAAAGGCAAAGAGATATATCCCCAAATGGGACAAAATTTTCAAAGGGTTTTTTATGATATTAAAAAAAAATTTACGAAAACTGTCTCCTTCCTCTTATTATTAATAAAGTTATTTTCCTCCTTCATTCCCATTTAAAATTTATTATTAAGAGCCTTAGTATTCCTATTGTAACTTTCAAGAGATGTGAAATCAATTGAACAATAGAGTGTTTATATTTTAAGGCCTCTCCACTTTTCAAAAAGAAGCTTATATCACCCTCTCACTCTCTCTTTAATGGAACATATTTAACAAATGTTTAAAATAATCCTGTGGCTTCTGTTCGACACTCCTGGAGAAAGCACCACCCCAGGCAAGGTTAAGGACTTTTTTTTGGTGAAGGGGCCTTGAGTTCAGATGGAGGCGATCCCACGGTTATAAACAGTGGCTATAACCTCTCCACCCCTCATATGTATTATAGCAAGTGCGCAATCCAGTGTAATGAGAATAAGCTCTCTATATAGCTATTAGTACAGGAACAAGGCGCTTAACGGTGGGGGGAGTAAATAGCTTGAAGATTCGTTTAAAAAAATTCCATTTTTTTATTTTGTTGTTTGTTAATAAATGCGCATATATTATGTTTTATTAGGGTGGCTTGATAATTAATTAAATAATATATACATACTAATTGTTTCAAATAAACATTTATAATCAACCAGTCAACTTGAATCATTTTCATATAATATATTTGTTTTGCTTATCTACATTTCTCTCTCTCTCTCTCTCGTTCATTTTAGAACCAAACATTCATTGAATGTTGATATTTTCATAGATTAAATTTAAATGAAAAATGTAAATTAGGAGTAGTTCATATTTTATTATCGTGTTATAATTTCTATAGTTCAGGAATCAAAAAGATTAGAAAAATTTGAATGTTTTATAAACATTAAGGAATCCAAATAAATGAATGAAGGGTGAAAATCTAGCCTCCTAAGCTCTTTTATATTATCTTTACTAAATATGTTAATTTGATCATTTTGGATAAGATTCAGCTATATAATTTCAAAGGATGATTTAAATCATTAGGAGTGACTAAGGCTAACTTATGAAAGCCCATTCTATAATTATTAATCAATTATTTTGAAAAATAAGGGGTTAGATCAAACACCTGTCCACCTATGAAAAATTTAAAAATAAAAAAATTAACTTTTTCATGTCAATGAATAAAAAAAAGGTAAAATGACATTAATAATCAAACTTTTCCTAGATGAATATGATTAAGATTAAACCCCTTTCCCTTAGAGTAGAGATAGAACCCTTACTAAGGGTCAGAGGTTCGCTTCTTGTCCTGGGCGATAAAACTTATTTAAGACTTATTTGGTCAGAAATTAATTTTAATAAATATGAACGGATTCTAAATGGCCTCAGATGTCGAAAATCTCTTAAATTTTATAAATAGTTGTCCAAAACAATTGATTCTTTATGTCCACAAAATAACAAAATACTAAAAACAGATGATGAGTCAATTATTTACAAAATTCTTCCATTTCTATAGGAGATGCTCAGTAAAAAAGTCAAAAAGATTTGACATTCCTTTTGACTTAGGAGGGAGAGGGGGTAAGGGTCCTCATTCCCCTGGCTTTGTTTTTTAAAATATGCAGGTTTCGCTATAGGGCCCTTCATAATGTATTCTGATGTCGTATTTCAAAGTTTTAGAAACGTTATCTATATAGAACTGTTTCACTTGAGATTTTTATTATAATGAGGAATTATATTTTTCAAAAAAAAAAAAAATCAATATTGATGTAAAATTTATTAATTAACGAATAAAAAGTCAATTTGATGAATGGTGTTTATTTATTATAGAATATCTAAAGTGAATGAGAGGAAAAAAGATGGCCGAGGCTGTGACAAGTTAATGAAACTCATAGATCTTCCCGTTTGCGGATTCTCTTGCGCCGGGAGCAGTCTACTGGAAAGGAAGGCACTTGCCCTTCCTTCCCTTCATTTCACCACCTCCTTCTACATCCAAAAACTCCCTCTCTTTACAGCCCTTTCCATTCTACTCCGCATCGACAATCTTGTAGTCATCGATTGCTGTTTGCCGCCTTTTGACTTTCGATTCGCTACATTAATTAAATCCACCTCTATACGATTTTTGATATCATAGATAATGAATAACTGCTGAGGGCAAAAACGCATCAAAATCAATAGAAAAAAACCAAAATCATGTTTTGTGAAGATTTCTGGTAATATTTTTCAAGTCCCCTTTCTATTTTTTTTTTTGTGTTGTCCTATTTTTCAAAGTATATTCAATATTTAAAGATAATTTATAAAATATGTCACACGAGTTTTTTCGTCGGGCCCCCTAGGTAGGTGTTTAATGTACAGCCAACTTGAATTTATTTTGTTTAATAAATGAGAATTTTATATGACTCACACTTTGTTTGTTTTCCAAAAGATAAGAGTGGCCGGTCAACACGCGTAAACGAGGTGCCGCGTGGCCAATCATGGAACAACGTGTGGAGGAGCCTTTAAATTGAGGCCCCACACTATTTTAAGGTGAAAAATAATTAATACACCTTAAAGATTATCTAATTTATATATAATATTATATGTACAGCTAATTTAATCAATGAATGAGAAATTGACAAAAAAAAAACCTAAAAACGTACAGGCGAAAAATGGGCACCCAAACAATTTTTGGAAAATTAAAGGTTAATAAATTTCAAGGAACTAATAAAATTATAATTATTTTATGAATTTTAATTAAATCGTTAGAGGGAATTTTGAGAAAATCAAAAAATAACTAAAAAAGTATATCAGTAAACTACAATATTATAGAACCCGTTGGCCAATTTTATTCAAAAACTCCGATGTATACAACGGGAGCACCTAGCTTAAATATAAAATTTAGCCACGTACGTTCATTTTTGAAAAATCATTTTTACACACACACACAGACACACCAAAAGATCATTTTTCGAAACCCATTTTTTTTTAGATACAGGGACTTGCATGACCCCTTTCTTTGAGGAGGCCTCAAAACGTATATTTCCATTGAAATCCTTGCGATTGCAATATTTTCTCACTATATATTTCATATATAGGTAAGATAAAGTAAAAATTACAAAGCTCCAGTTCAACGGGAAATTAATTACATTTCCGACGCACAAACGGACGGCCACTTCGATATTAGTAGTCATAGATCAATAATATTGTTGTCCAACCATATGCATTTGTTATCCAACAATATTTATTTTTTTAAAAGTCTTTTTCGACATCTGAGGTCATTTAGGCTCCCTCCTTATTTATTTAAATTAATTGGTATCCAATATAATTTAAACATATTTATTTATACCTGGTTTAAATAAATCTTTCTAAGACATGCTGGGTATCTGAACACATCCCTTGGTAAAATCAACAATGATTGAAAAATATATTGATTCTTGAACTTTCCTTCATGCATTAAAGAAAATTATTATTAACAATAAAGCAATAGAGTATTTAGTAGAGACCGTACTCACCCAAAATTTAAAAAAAAATTGCAAAATTTCATTAAAAATAATAAGTTTAAATAGAATTTCTAATAAAATTCATATAAATATAAATAACGAAAAAGTAACTTTAGAGACCACATAAAACAAAATTTAATTTGGGTCCCCGCCCTCCATAACATAACATAATAGTTACTCCGCTCTCCCAAACAAGAATCCTGACTAAGCTATTGTAATAAAGTATTATAAAAACTTCAAATTTTGAAATATTTTTCTTAGAGATAGAATATAATAGAATTATAAATTATTAAATTAACTCACTATTGTCAACCACCTGGACCAAATAACCTATTGGAACCTTGTTTATTTACCCGTGATCTTTTTTATGCTCGGAGTTAATTTTATTTCCAATCTCTAATTCCTCCTTTATTTCTAGCTAGCTAATCAGTGGCAGATTAAGCCTCTAACGGCTCCTAGACAAAATTGTGGCCTCATTTATGCGAAATGACGCACATAAACTGATCCCTACATGTTGATTCTATCGAGCTCTTAGGAATTCCTAGACATTTGTTTTATTTGTCCTCTTTAATCCGTCCAGTATCAATTTTCCATTCGGACCTTTTTTCTAACCTAATCTATACTAGTACAGAAGAGTTTTTAATTTGAGAAGGCATTCTCTTAGAAAATAAAAAGGACCATGTTTCTCTTTAAAATAAAAATAATCTGAAGAAGGCTAGAATGATATTACATAAATGCAAAATCTTTTCGTTTTTCCATTTTATTTTGGCTGCCATTCATTCTTTATATAATATTTACTTTCTTAATGGCAGTCTTGTTTATGTTTCTTTCTTTAAGCGCAGTTAGTAGGCTCTATTGATTATTTAAACAGCTATCACTAAGTGAATTTTAAATTAAACGTGATAATGATAATCGTTACAAAACAGAAACTAGAATTATAAGAGAATTTTAAAAATTTAAAATTTAATTTTTTTTGGAGTTAGTCCTTTGTCTTGATTTTTATAGCATTTGGTTCTCAAAATTTTCAATACTGTGATGTTAAAGAATAAAAATTCTTTTGCGACCGACCTATTCTAATATATGTATGGTATTGTATATAATGTATATTTCTACTCTTAAATAAAATTTTCACAATTAGAATAACTTTTTAGGACTCACTTCAAAAAATTCATAATATAATGTTTTATGATAAACCCAAAGAAAAATAAATTATTTTTAATTGTAATAAAAAAAAATTTAAAAAAATATTATTTTAAATTTGAATTGACCTTGTCTCACAGCGTATATATTCATTAAGAAATATCATATATAAATTTTATTATTAATATTCAGGAAAGATGCACCATTGTTTAATTTGAAATGGGGTTCAATTTAATCCAGAGCTAATATATTGCCTGCAAATCATCATCATCAATCAAGTGTAGTCCAGGCCGTTGAGTTGATGAAGATTTGCTTCTGCCCACTCACCACCCTCAGGAATGAATGAGTCCCGAAGCGCAACCCACGGTGTAATGAGAGCTGCCTCAGGGGCTGAAGGGCGCAGGGCGGACCAAAGAGCTCTAGGGTTTTTAATGCAGATTAGTTAACACACTCCCACCCTATCACACATCGCCAGCCTCTCCTCTCGACACCCCATGACGAGTTTGGCTTCATTAGACCCTAGCCCGCTCTAATTAATGCCCTGTATACCACATAGATTTCATATCTATTTTGAAAATATTTTTCTGGGAATCTTTTCTTTGTTCACCATTTAATCAAAGATTATTTAATATTTTAATAGATAAATTTGACTTAATTATCTTATAATGAAAAATTTGATTCGTTTAAAATTTTTCGCTAGAGATGATTAAACTTTAGAATATCAGAATTTTTATATTTATTTATTTTTTAATGAAATGAAGGATTAATTTATTATAAACGTTATCTCCTATCTTGACGTTTCCTATGTCAATACATCCGTCATCGAGATGAAATATGTCAATATATAACAAATGTGATTTAATATCTCAATTTTTCTTCTCTTTATTTTATCTTAATTAAAAACAAAAAAAAAATTTCATTTCAAAACTTTTATTTCAAAAATGCAAAAAAAACATATGTGTACCTAGTATAGGCATGTATGCGCATATGTGTAGCTTTTTTTATTGGTTTATATCTCTCGGAGAAGGATGGGACTTTACAAATTGATAGTCCTTCGAGAGGCTAAGAAGGTATTAAACTTTGGAGTGAGTCGGTCCGCAAAGGGCGATAAAAAAGCCTCAAATATTTATTAAGAACCACAATTTTCTCAGCATCCCCTGGATGAAATCTTTTGAAACTTAGTGGTTAATAATTAAGACGTTTGTCTCAAGCCCTAAACCAAATTTCCTAATAATCCCTTGAAGTGGAAGGAGAGTTATTCTTAAAAAAATAACGAAAAAAATTTGTTATCACATAGATTGAAATTTTATTTAATCTGACTTATTTCTTTTTTAAATATAATTAATAAAAATATATTTATTTAAATAATTAACCTAAAAAATAGCAATAAAAATAACCATGGGACTTGTCTACTCGCAAAGGAATCTCCAGTGGTCCCATCGCATATCCAAGTAAAAAATTGTCTTTTGCACAGATAAAATAAAAAATTATTTTTTTTATTTTCTTTTTTTTTTTTAAACATTCAAAAAATTTCTTTTCAATTTTATATTAATAAATTTTTTTTATAAATTTCAATTATTGAAAAGATATTTATTAATCCAATCAAAATAACAATAAAAAATCAACATGACGACTTGCATGTTCGATAGAGTTGTAGAGCGACCATCTTTTATTCCCAGAGGTTAGCGATAACTAAAAATTGCGAGAAAATTTTGCAACTTCGTTTCCTATTTTTTCTTTATTAAATATCATACTGGAAATTACTTAATTTCAAATGAATCAAAATATCATTTTTAGATAAGAATTATTTCTTTTGCATATATAATGATAAACATTTTTATTCGTTTCGTATTGATTGAAAATTCGAAACAATATTTACAATAAAAAATCTTCCCTCTATTCTATACAAAGCAACAGGCATTGATTTAATATTAAGTTCAGGATGCAGGTATAAAAACATCTAAATATATTTTGTCAAGAGTAAACTTTTAAGAACTTTTTTTTTTTGTTTTAGGGGAAATCGAATTGGACGGAAAGTTGGTCCATAGGGAGAGGGTGACTTATCAGGGAGTGGAAACGAAAGAAAAACCCGAGCCCCCTACTCCGAAAGAAGAGCATCTTAATGGAAAATCATCAGGCCAAAAGATACAAGCACTTGGCAGATGGAATCAAGATGAGCCTTTCAATTATCAAAGCATCAAGTGAAATCAAATAACCAGAAAGGAAGATGGCAAATCCGAATCGGACAAGTGGGAGATGATCGAATTTTCAAATAATTTTATTTTCGATTGATTAAAAAATGAGAAGAGAGGCAAAAAAATGAGAATCCAAAGGTGAGATTGTTTTTTTTTTTTTTAATTAATATAAATATTATATAATATATAATATATGAAATATTTATTAGAAAAGTCTTGCGTTCGCAAAAAAGAGATGTCGAGATTTTAACGAAAATTCACATTTTGAGTCTAAAAAAAAATGGGTCTCGCAAAATGGACTGTCTATCTCTGTGTGAGCGGAACAAGATTTTTCCAAAACAAAAAATAGTCGATGCTTTTCAATAAAATCGAGTTAGATAAAGAGTACTAGTATTT
>JAAAKE020160190.1:1617-12092 GCA_010014785.2 Anisolabis maritima
AATAACCAATACTAAAATCAACATGTAAATAAGTAAGATGGAATTTTCGATTTTTTCCTCTCCGAATGGTTTAGGAGTGAAAATGAAGAAAGACTGTCAGCTTCATCCGAATGACAAACGCCATATTTTTCTGCTGCTCCTAGGCTGTGGCCTAATTAAAAACGTCCTTAAGCTCTACTAGAATAAATAGGATTTTTATTTTTAATAAATTATATAAATATATATCGTTTCAATTTAGTCCTATATGAGAATAATACCCACTACTAGGGCTTTGTTTGAAATAGTTGATGGTTTTCAAACGCCCTGTAAAATCCAGTCAAAATATCGTTTAAAATAAAATATTTTTGCGAGATGAGTTTGTGTTTGGTTGGGGATAATTTACGTTCCCTGTACTCGAATTGGGAGATATATAAGAATAATATAATTTAATTAAAACCTATACAAAAGAATATTCGTAATAAATAAAATAATTTTATTTAATAGACTAATTAAAAACTAAAAGAGAGGCAGGAGGGGAGAGAATATGCAAATTCTAAACCCCTCTTCCCCATCATTAATTTTAAGGTACTACTAGATATATAGGTTTATACTTTTTGGATAAAATAAAAAATAGAAAATTGGAGCTCAAAAAACTATCAAGTACCCCAGGGCTTTTTCATTGTGTTTGAATTATAAAGTGTGAAAAGAGAAATGTTATATGTTAAAATATTATATTTAAATCAAAAATAAACATTCCGTACTGATCCGTTAGCCAGGTTTAATTATCACTATTCTATTTGTGTTGTCCCGTTATTGTTAGAAGACTCCAGTTTTTTTTTTTTTTAATAAATAAAACAAACCAGTCTGTCGCATAGTCTAATGTTTGATAAAAAGGGAGAGAAAAGTGGCATAAAAGGAATAAAAGAAATACCAACCTTAGCTGAGATAACTCCTGATATCTATCCACGCACTCACCAAAATCAAATACATTCTCAAATTAAAGAAGAAATAAATGATTTACAATGTCTATTTTTTGTGTAGGAAATTTCTAAAAGAGAATCGAGGGACGCTAATTTAAAATGAGCGCTAAAATACTTTGAAAAAATTTGTTAGTAAACGAAGAATAAAAGTTTAAAAAAAAAAATAAATATAATTTAAAACGCAATTTTTAAATATGATAAAAATGAATTAAAAAAGATTTTTGCAATTTAATTGCTGTCTTAATGAGGCGAGTGGCTTGGCCGGCAATTCAAATTGACCAATGAGAGCTGAGCGTTAGGCGAATTATCCCCCCCACAAGGGACTCTACGCCTCCGCTTTTGGCGTCCCTTATGGTTTCCTACTTTGTTTATGTTTTGCTTTGGAGATAATACTCAAATCGGTGGTATTTATTATTTTAATCTATTTTCAAACTTTGATCCATAAATATTTCTCTAGCAGTAAATATCAAATAAACATTCTTTCACACTTTTTGTTGTTTAATATAGCATGATATTCTATTTTAGTTTCACAAACACTAATTTTATCTTATGTTGGTTAATTTGTAAATATTTATTTTTGACCTTCAGGAAAGAATGAGCGCCGTAGAAAAAGGGTTTATTATGGTGAGGAATCCAGGGTCAACAAATTATGTGCGTGCGAAAGTAATTAAAGTGGAACCCTCAGGAGAGGGGTATAGAGTAAAATATGAAAACGGCAAGGAACAATTTGTTAAGGAAAAATACGTTAAGGTATTTATTTATTTTTTTTTTCCCTGGTATTTTTGTTTATTTATATTAAATGGACATCCAAACTCCCGCCTTAGGGAAGGAAAACTCAAAAAAATAAATTCCCCATCAAACGTCAAAGTATTTAAATTCATACCCATGACTTTTTCCATAAGAGGTAATGCAAAGCCCAAGTGCAAAATTCCCAATACTATTATTCAACTTATTTATCTTTACTCTGAAGCATTTACAATTTCTACATGAAGTCTCCCGCCACCTAACCATACATATATTTATATTTAAATAAAATAATTGTATGCATATTATTATTATTATAATTTACTCCATAATGAAGTAAGTCGCATTGCAATATGTGTATAATATGTAAATAGGTAAACAATTTGACGTAAATGATATATATATTTTTGAATTACCCCCACCTTCTAAAGGATTGCCCATGATTTCGATTGCTTAGTTAATATCACCAAAATAAAGATTATATTTTTTAAATTTATTAAGTATTAAAATTGATGGAATTGATAGATTCCCAGAAATTCGCCATCGCGTGCCAGTAACCAATCGACTTCACCGAGGCGACTTCGTCCCAGATCTCCGGGGCGAAAATCTCCTGGAAGAGCCAAATCTGCTGATAGAAAATCCCCGGGAAGGCCCAAGTCAACTGATAGAAAATCACCGTCAAGAGGTCGGCCTCCAAAAGAAGAATCACCTGAACCTGAACGCTCAAGAATTGTTCGATCGCCAGGAAGAAAATCACGGGTGGCTCTCGTTGCACCTTCACTCATTCAAGAAAAGAACGAAAAAAGGACTTATGGTATGCTTTATGATTTGATTTGATTTCAAACTTGCCACCATTTAAAATGGCAGTGAAAAAGGGAGGTGAATTGAAATTTTAAAAATCGATATATATATATAACTCCAATCTGTTTTGGATCACCCCGCTGAGTTTCTTTTTCAAATTTATTTTTTTGGACATAAAGCTATAAGTAATTAAGACCTTAGGCACGTTATGTGAATAGGATAAAAAACTTGTAAATAACGTGCTCAAATACTTCTGCAATCGCAAATGACATTTACTACTCAGTGACAGATAAAACTAAAATGGCAAAAGGCCTTTAATTCATTTCTAATTTTATTGTTCTTTTTTCTTTTTTTTAGAATTACAAAAAGATATAAAAGATATCAAATTAAAAGAACCCGTGGCAAAAGACACACCAGTTTCTTCAAAAAATGCAGAAACTTACTCCTTTTCGACGATCACTCATAGAAGGTCAACAAGAATCACAACTTCAACTCCCAAGGTATTGTAGCAAGTAAAATAAATGAAATAATAGCATATATTAATCTTCTAAAGGTACAAGGCATATTGCAGTATTGAAAATGAGATATTAAAGCCAAAAGAAGACGTTTTGAATACAATTTATTTATCAATCAGTCCCTTATTGATTGCCTGCAATTGTGTCACAAAGTTGAAATGTAGACATGCACAACATAAACTGCATGTACATATATATATTTTATATTTATAGTCTTGTGCTGACTTGAGAGTTTATTTGAAGAATGAAAAGATTTTCTTTGACAACTTTGAGACATAATTAAACACAACATAAAAGTGACTGATGATGGATAAATCACTTTTGTCCAAAACGTCTCCTTTCGCCTTTGGCACCCAAGAGCTTATTTTTTCATTGCTCTAATCTGCCTTGAACCTTCATCAACCATCAAATAGCAACTTGCTTCCAAACAATTAATCTTATATGATTAAAATCATTTATGAACACTTTTTTTTAGATTGACGATATATTATCAGAAAAATTCCACAAATCCTCAATTCCCAAGGTGGTTGAAAAAACAACTGCTCCACAAACGCCCTACAAAGTCGTTGAGTATATCAAGAAACCGGTGACACCTTCAGTCAAACAAAAACATGAGGCAAAACCCAAAGAATCCCCTCGCTGGTACGCAGGTTTTATTCCCATATCTATCTTTTTTACATACCTCCTGATCGCTCATCTGTTTTATTCCCAGGTAAATATTTTTTCACTATTTATGGCAAATTTCCAATAAATCAATACTAAATATTATTAATTTATTTTAGAAAATGACTAATCTTCACTGGAATACGATACCATTAAATTGGAAAACTTATTTCACTATTGAAGGATTTTATTTGCCTTTTGGATTTTTAATATTTCAATCGATTCTTCACATAATACCTCTGGGAAAAGTAGTACAGAGTACTAAAACAATAAATTATAATTTTAGAAAAAATGGTATATATATATAAATATTATAACTTTTTTTTGAATAGCCTAAAATTTCTTCAATAGAGATAACTTAATGATGTAAGATTTTGCCATAGTCAAAGAGTAGGGAAAAGGCAAAACTTTTCAACAGATAAGGTGGCCTCTGATTTGATAAGCAACCATTTCAGTCTCTTTGTTCTTTCTAACAAAAAAACAAAATCAGCATCTTGAATTTTATTAGTGTTTTAAGCAAAGAAATCAAGTAGTTTCTAAATTGTATTAAAAAATATTAAGATTTTATAAAGTTTATTTAATGAGTTTTTATTTATGAATCATCGTAACCCAAAATTATTTTGTTGACACTAGAGAGATTCAAAAGGCCAAAAATCAAAATCACAATATGTTTGAAGATAAAAAATAATCATAGAATTAAATTAAGGCGAATTTTATTTATGATTTTAAGAGCAATAGAAAACCATTTATTAATTTTTGTCAGAAAAATAGCAGAACTGATTTCATAAAAAATTCAACTCCCTACTCACCTAATAATGGTGTTGTCAAAATAATGTCATCCGCTATCTTTATACAGTTGCCAAAGTTAGGTCTCAAGCAAGCAGGATTACTTTTCAAAACAATGTCGCACCCTTTTATTTGAGGCTCATATTCGTAGCGCTAATTTCTCTTCGGAAATAATGGGTTATTTTTGTGAAAAGAATTGCTTAAATAGAACTTAAGACTCTTGATGTGCAAAACAACAACACAATGGATAGTTTAAATGAATTTTTTAATTCATTCCAGGAGGAGATAATAAATGGGCTGCTCATATAAGAATGAAAAAAAATTTTGTCTATTTGAGTCATGTGTTTCTTCATATCAAATCAGATTTATTCCAGATTTTAATTCAAATTCTCGTTCTTTTTTAGGTCTTTTAAACGCTCTGTTGACCATCAGCGGATTGCTTGTTCTTCATATTTATTATAAATTACCCACTCAGTGGGTTCTTGAACATATCATCCCGATGATTATCACTGGAACGATTTTGGCCTTCTTTTTCAGTCTAATTTTATATATTCGTGGATCGAGAGCTCAAAGCGCTCATCTTAGCACGGATGGAAATTCCGGTCGTGTCATCAATGATTTCATGTTTGGTAGAGAAGTGGCGCCCCGAATTGGCAAAGTCGACATACGTCTTCTCGTTTTAAGATTTTCTTGCATCAGCACTGTAATTATCTTATATTTTTTTATTGATAATAATTTTTATCAACTCTAGGAAGACAAGGAAAATTAAATAAAACTATTTAATTTAAATTGTCGACTTTTGGGTAGTAACCTTAATCAGGACATTTAAATGTTTTTATTAATTAATTTACATTTTTATCAATTTTTTGATTATTTAATTTAAATTATATAATGAAACAGAAAACTAAACGAGACCTCAAAAAATTTTTATTTTAATGACATTTAATCATTCTTCAATTGTTCATAAATATCCATTTCATTTATTTCCTTAAGTAAAAAATAGATTCGAAAAATTCAAAAGAATTAGACATTCTTCACTGATTATATTAAAAAGTAAAGCAAAATTAAGGCACATATGGATAAATATGATTACTTTATTTACTTTTTATTGTAGGGTTTTTTTTATTTCTCGTGCCTCTAAAAGATTAACCCCGTTCTCCAGGCTGGAAACCGCTTCATTATATCATACAAAATAAGATTTAATTAATTATAAAAGTTGTATAAATTTTGAATTATTAAAAATTAAATTTATAAATAAACTATATTTCTTTAATCTCGACTGGGAATGCATACAAATAAAAAAAAGATATATTTGTGAAACTGCAAACATATTTAACTCATTTTTTATATTCATTCTAATTTTAAATAAACTCTTTTCTAGGTGCTGTTGAATATAATTCTCATATTAAACAATAAAAAATTACGTCCGGATTTTTGGTGGGATCTTTCATTTATTATGGCTTGTATACAAACTGTTTATTACCTGAGTTATCTTTTGATCGAAGATTATTATGTGACCACTTTTGATTACTCCAAAAGTGGAACTGGATTTTTAATACTTTGGGCTTATTTGATAACACCATTTTCCAGTATAATTTTGACCAGATCTCTCATTTCAACTGGGTAATTATAATATATAATTATATCTAGATGCCTATTATATATATTTATTATTATACAAATTTCATGAACTTTTCTTTTTTCAGGTATTCTTATCCATGGTATTATTTAGTGCCGATTATTTTGTTATTTCTAGTCGGATTGCTAATATTCTTACTAAGCAATATACAAAAGGCAAAATTCAGATTAAATCCTTTGGATACTTCTCTCACGCGTAATGATAATTTTAATATATTTATTAGTTGGTATTTTTTAAAGTTAATTTTAACTTTTGTTTTTAGATTTGAATACTCTGCCGACATTGAGTGGAAAGAAATTGTTGGTTAGTGGATGGTGGGGATGGGTTCGTCATCCCAATTATTTTGGTGATATTATCATCAGTATTTCTATGAGTGCTCTAATTGGTAAGAGTATGAAAAAAAAAAAACTAGTAGAATTTTCGATTCAATGTAAAATCTGCAGCGAACCATGCAGACTGAATTGTTTATCTCGCTTGAAATTTATTTCAAATTTAACAACCCCTTTGAAGCAATGAATCGAAATTTCCACAAGAATATTATTAAACCGATATTTAAGGAGGGATTAAAATTAGACTTATGAATTGGGTATTTTTACCAAAAGTTGATCAAATATAAAAATGTAATTTAAAAAACAATCAATCCAGCAAATTTTGAGAAGAACTTTATAAATATAGACATTTAAAAATCACGAAGGAAATACCACATTGATAAATTGTTTTTCAAAGATCTTTAAATATTAAATTAAATAGAAAGTAGTTTTCCCGAAGGCTGTAGAGTTTGATTTGTCCGTTAATTTTAAATATACCCAATATAATTTTATAAAATTTAAAATTACCTATCAAAATATTTTTATAGAAATTTTGGAAAAAGAATTAAGTAAAAGCCTTAGGCAATGCAATTTCATCATAAATGGCAATGGAGTTAGAGAATATGTCATTTTTCATAAGAGCCTCCAGCAGGAAGAAGGGCCAATGCCCTCTCCTCTCTCTAGAATCAGCAAAAAGGTTTTTCCCATATTTATTTTAATTAATAGTTAATTATTACGAAGTGAACACTGATACTTGAATCATGAAACATCTACTTTAGTGGGCTGATACTATGTAAAGTTATTAAATTTTATAAAAAAAATACATTAATCAATTCCCAATGTTTGCTTAATTCTATTTTTATTTAAATTCTCTTTTAAAATTATATTAAATAATCGAATTGAAGAAATGTCATTTCCGCGCAACTTTCTGTTGACGCCATGCCTCTTTTAGTCGCCTCTTTCGACAAGCAGAGGATACTGTGGGCATATTCTCTATCCCCATCTCAGGGAGAAAATAAAAAATAAATTTCTTTTTATTTACTAGGAACGAGTGACTGGTTGCCATACGTGATCCCGTCGTTGTTCACGTTGAACATGCTGTATCGAGTACACCGAGTTGAGGCACATTGTCGCGGTTTCTACGGAGTCGCCTGGAATCACTATTGCAATCGAGTTAAGCATAAACTTATCAGGGGAGTTTTTTAAGAAAAATATTCAAACTTAGCTTTGTACTTTCACTTAGTAATTTTTTTACTACAATATTTGAAATAATATATTTACATGTATTTTTTTTTTGGATTGCCGGATTTTTTTTTTTTTGAATTTTAAAATAATACTGTAAGAATAAGTGAGGCCATATTTTCTTCAATATCTGCTCAAATAGAAAAAGAATTAATCGCCCTTTATATAAATTATTAATAATAATTATAATAAAGATCTCTTTGGGCCGAAGGCAATGATTTTTAAATATAGATTTAATATTTTAATATAGAAAAGACATTTATTTTAATACTATATTTTAATTGAAATTTATTTTTGCAAAATTCCAAAAATACAGATTTTAATATATATATATTTATATTTATATATATTTATATATGATATAGTGCCTTAAAAGGAATTTCTTCACGTATCTTTATTATTGTTATAAAAAAAAAAATTAAAAAAAAAAAAAAAAAAAAAAAAAAGGATTTTATGAAAGACATGCACGTTAGTTGTTCTATTTTAAAAGCTTTAAGTATAGTATTTTATAGAAAAAATAATAAATTATTCGTTTTTTATTCAGTGCAAAATAATTTTCTCATCGGAAATTTTATATTTCAATTAAAAATTACATATTTTATTTTTTAAACGATGCAAAATTGATATAATTAATTTTCTCATCGTCTCACTTTCGTATAAAGCGAGTTGATTCGCTTTTATTAAAATAAATAATTTATTAGTTTTATTTATTAGCTGTGGATTTTAGGAAAAACAGCATTTTGAGGGAAACTAAAGGCTAGTTCTTCCCAAAATATGAAATTCTTCACTATAAATATATAAATAATTTCAAAATATATATAATAAAATTCATGCCGAATTTTATATTTTTTTTCTAAATAGGTACACTTGTGTCAAATTTTTAATAAATGTCAAAATTTTATTGGTTTTTTTGAGAATCTCCCTCCTCTTCCTATATCTAGGTTTCAGATGGTTTTCATATTTGAAGATTTCTCAAAATGGCCTATTTATTGTAGGAAGAAGACCATTCTCAATAAAGGTCAACTTGTTATTTATACCATTTTTAATTTACGAAGATTCAGACTTTTTCAGTACAAAAAATATAATTTTTTACAAATTATATTTATTATTTACAAACCAATTCAGGTTTCGAAAGCATTACTGCCTATCTTTTTTTAGTCTCCCAGGAAAGGGATAAATCATACTATTGAAAATAGGCAGTAATACTTTCGAAAAATTGGTTTGTAAACCTCTGAATAAAAATAATAAATAAATATAATTAATAAAAATCTCATATTTTTGATAAATAAAAAAGCCTGGACCTTCACTAAATTGGAAATCCACAGTATTTGCTTATGTCTCTCTTCACACTGGTTAAATTTCTTTTTGAAACATTTAAATTATAAAAAACAAAATCATTTCGTACAATTGGAATTGAAAAAAAATTTAGGCTCAGATATCAATAAAATTGAAATAAAAAAGTTTTATAGAGTTCTGCTGATGTAAAAAGATTTTTCATTGACATCTGATATCTAGATTTTTAAAAATGCGAGACAAACCTAAAACTATTTTATTCTTATTCGAAAGAATGTGAAACATAAAGATATGTTGTGCAGGAAATTTGCACCGATTCATAAGCTTCTGCCTATTTATGCAAAGACACAAGCAAAATTTGTATATTTAGATGAAACCATCTTTAAAAAGAATGTAATTTTAACACTTGCATGACTCTTGCAACCATCTGTATTTATTATAATAAATTACCACCACCAAAGCCAGATCAAATCAAAACCATTTGGAATACAATCCCTCTAAAACGCATCTCACGATCTAATAAACATGAAGATAGCCACAAATCAGGAAAAGAAATCTAATTCTGATCTGCTTTTCATAAAAGTGAATTACTAAAAGGAAGATTTGCAAATTTTAATTTTTGATAGACATCAATTAAATCCGATGAGAAAATTCTGATTATTTTATCCGCGTGATTTTAAATAATTATCGTAGATTTATAGATTAATATTTATTCATTATAAGCTTTTTTATCATAATATATTGCCAAAAAATATCAAGAAAGAAAGAGTATAGAGAGGTAACTCGAAAAAAATTTCTCTAAGCCAAAGTCATTAAGTTCTTAATTTTATTAAATTATAAAACACGACGGTTTCTTAAATTAAAATATTTCTTTTTTTTAAATACAAAAAAATTCTTAGAATATCAGACTTCAGCAAGCCTATTACACTTTTTTAAGTATCTCATGAATCTCTGACATGACTCCATATTCTGTAAATGTTTTGCAAAACGTTATTAATTCATATATATATTTAATTTTATAAAATTTGTTATTCAAACCAGGATACATTCCTGTATAATTTAGACAAATGCTATGTTAAGAGATTTAAATCTAACGACCGTTTCTCCAATTTATTTTAATACGTATAACGCAACACAAATTTTATATATATATATATATATATATATATATATAGGCCAATAATATTTAGCAATACGCTTGGCTAAAGGCCTTCCTCGCATTGATATTATTTACTCCGGCATAAAATATTAAAATTAAGCAGAATAATTAATAACTAGCGCCGTTTTCATCATACCATTTTCATTTATTGCCCATACTATTATGCATATATTTCGGGCTGTTAACGCCGCCCATCATCAATGTATTTATTCTGAATTTCGTTTACATATAAAGTGTTTTATAAATATTGCCATATAATACAAAGGTTGTTTATTGGAATTATAAATAGGCAAGGTATGGCATTATTATGACAAAACTCGAGTCGCGTCCTATTAATGGTACTCCTTGGGAAGAAATGTTTTATAT
>JAAAKE020160201.1:0-12091 GCA_010014785.2 Anisolabis maritima
TTCAATTTTATTACTTAAAGGTATTATTTAATTTATTTATATATACAGTATCGAGCGAATAATAATCAATATTCTGGAAGTTCTTAAAATCAATCATTGGGGGAATTCATCATTCTGACAAAACTCACTAATTGTAATCTGCTAATTTATTATTGAATACATAAATAGGTTGAATATGACTGGTATATGGCTCTCGACAAGCCAATATTAATATTATTATTATATATTGATATTATCATGACTAACACCAGCCAGAAAGAAGTAACAGTTCTGAAAAAAAAACTCGCAAGCCAACTGTTATACCCCAATTTCAAAAAAAAATTTTTTATTTATTTAATAGTTCACTCATTCATTGGCAGTAAGAGGGGGTGATTTGTAGATGCCCGTTTTTTATTTAGTCAAGATATAAGCCATCGTTGTGTAAATTGTTAAACTTCTCCATTCTTTAATAAAATTTCTACTAAAAAAAGAAGACAAATAACACATCACTCAATAAGTCACGAAGCTAACTACTAAAAAAACATTTTTTTTGCAAAATTCTACTTTATTCATCAACATAGTCTCCTTCAAGAGTGATACATTCATTCCAACACTTCTCTAACATTTCATTGCCTTTTTTGTAGAACGATTTATCTTTGGACTCAAAATAGGTTTGTTGCGGCTATGACTTGAGCATTTGTCACAAATCTCTTTCCCTAGAGCATATTTTTGAGGTCTGCAGTAGTAGTCTGGGAGTCAGATCCGGTGGATGGGGAAGTAATTCGAACTTCAATTAGTGCAATTTTGCCATCGTAGCCAACGACTTGTGAGACGGTGCATTATCTTGGTGAAAGAGCATTTTTTTCTTTTGCATTTGGGGCCGTTTTTTCGCAATTTCTTCCTTCAAAGGCACCAATAATGCCATGTAATATTCGCTGTTGGTAGTCTTTCCTTTCTCAAGATAGTCGACGAATAAAATACCTTGCGCATCCCAATATACTGGCCGACATTTGCGTTTTTGGTCGCTTCGGACGGCTTTCACCTGCTGCTGTCCACTCAGCTGACTGAAGATTTGATTCCGGAGTGTAGTGGTGGATCCATGTTTCATCCATTATCACATACCGATGCAAAAAATCCTGTTTATTGTGGTTAAACAGTTTCAAACAGCGCTCTGAATTATCGACGCGTTGCTGTTTTTGGTCCAGTGTGAGCAAGCGCGGCACCCACTTTGAACAGCTTTCTCATGGACTAATGTTCATGCAAAATAGTGTATACACTGCCTTCTGATATCTTTAAGATGTCAGCTACCTCACGCAACTTCACTTTACGATCTACTAAAACGATTTTGTAGACTTTTTTATGTTTTCTGGAATAACTGCCGAATTCGGGCGACCAGAGGGTTCAGTATCATCGGTATTTGTACGACCACGTTTAAACTCAACCAACTAATGTTCGACGGAGCAGAGTCCCCATAACACTTAGCCCCAAGGCCATTGCTTTGCTTGAACGGTATTTTTTCACATCAAAAAACACACGAAATTCCTTTTTTTCCATTGTTTTGAAAATAACAAAAGTAGCGTCACTAAAATCACTGTAACTTGTAAACTAATGGTCAGATTGTCATGAAATTTTGACATATATCGTTTGAAGGTTGATACTTTCTAAAAATCATATGGATTTTTCATTAGAGGCGCCATCTATCAACCTCGGGACTTAGTGAGTGAGGGGTTAATGGAGATTGATGTTAGCTTGTATTCAAATAATCCAAATGAAGTTACCGACCTTGGATCAACGCCCTCTCCCCTTCTTCAAGTCATTTAGAAATTTTATCTCATCTTATATTTTTTACGTATATTTTTGCCTATTTGTCATATTTTGCCCCAATCGAGCTCCCTTGAAGTTCGAAATCCCTGCCTTGGTTTCTCCTAGTTTAAGTTTAAACTAGGAACCCAAGCTTTAACTTGGGGTAAAATATGAACACACAGACACCTAAGTACACAGGTAAAAAATATATGATGAGATATAGTAGATATGACTGACTATATGGGGTACAGACTCTTCTTTATTTGCCTTCTCTTTTAGCAGTAATTAATTTTTTTAAAGAATGAACAAATTAAACTTGATTTTAGGCATAATTTAGACAACGTTGACAAATTTGATGGATATCTCAGCTAAATAATAAAACGGACATCAATGAGTGGATTTAAAAATTTTTAAAATCAGGGTGTAACCGTTGAAAACGTTTCTTTGTTATTTTTTATTTCAAAAAGTTCAATATTTGAGCCAATGGCCTTGGCCGCATTGGCTGTATCCTCACTGCGCCCCTACTAAATATTATATTTTAATGCCTTGATGAATTTTATCTCTGTCTTTTATTCTTAACCCATTTAAATGTATAACAGGAAATTGGATTACTTTCTGAGTTTTACCAATAATGACGATATGTGTTTTCAAAAATGTTTTAAATTTGACGTTGCTAACATAATATTAGGTGCATATGAATTACTATGGAAAATTATTTCATAATTTTCATAATAATTTCCCAACACCTAAAATTTACCTATATCGACAATATCGATTCATAAATACTATTCATATAAAACTTTACATAAAAACAGTTCTACCTCGACAACTATTCGATATATACGATAGGATGAATTTTATTATCAAAATAAGCTCGTAAAATAATGACAATTTTTAGCGGGACATCCTCTATTTTAATAATCTACATAATAAAATAAGCAATTTATATTCAAATTTCAAAATTAAAATCTACACTATATATTTAAATTAAATTTGTTACTACATTATTAAACAGCAAAAAAAAAAAAAAAATTAACTAAGTTAAAATTAAAAAGCTTATGTTTTAATTTTTTAGAACTTACCATCTTTATCGGGGAGAGGATTCTTTTCTTGTGTCTCGGTGTGTTTGAGTTTGCTAGAATCAAAACCTTCGACTCCTTGAAGGAGGGCCTTCTGTGTCTTCTCCGTTGCCACGTCTAACAAACAAGTAATAAAATATCCACATTAAAAACGTAATAATTAAAAATAAAATACAATGACTAAGAATATTTTCCATGTTAAAGATTGGTGCTTTGCATGCCTTAAACATTATTTACAGTTAAAATAGAACATCCTCTCCATCATTTGATGAATCATCGCATTTGAAAGAATTTCTTTCACTTAAGGAAATTTTAGATTGATCTAGTTTTATATAATATAGAAAAAAAGTATTAATTATTATCTTTTATTTTTCTAATTATTTTATAAAAAGGTTATAAAGAATATTTTAGAAATATTATATGTTTAGTGCAGGAACCTGACATCGTTAAAAGAGGGAGAATTTTTTGGAGGATGAAATTTTAGTTATTTTATAAAATATACATCCAATAAGACATAAAAAAGGTTGGACCACTTTTATATCACAGCGCCCCGGGAAAGAAACAGAGCTTTTACTCTATTTAATATAACTTCACTACTAGAACGGTAGGAAGAAAGCTCCAGTGTTGCCAGTTTTGCACATCACTAAGAGACAATCTTCTCAGCCGTAGTGTTTTTGTGAAAATTTGATAACGAGGGGTGATTACCATAGAAACGACTTTGCTCAGGGCGATCTATGAATGGTTGCCGTACTGTCAACTTATTATATTTAAAAGAGTATAAGTGAGAATTATCCCCTTCAAGACTTAAAAATATATTAATATTAAACGAAAAATAATAAAATAATCACAAAAATTGTTAAAAAAAGTATAAAACTAAAAATATTATCCTTTAACGATGCCTATGTCCGCTAATGTTTCTATATTCTTTATCCTAGTCGTAAGCATTATTTACAATCTATAGATATGTTGATTGTTTTAAAATATTAGCTCTAGATTTATTAAATTAAAGAAATCAAATCAATTAGTTTTGCATTTTTTATTTCATAAATGATCTAGTTAAATTTCGAAGGTTTGATTATTTTTTATCTTATCCGAACAGATGTTAATGGAATTTATTATGTTGGTCACCTAACAGATGGTTTCTTGACATTAATATTATTATGTGGAAGCGAGTAGAGGAATGAAAGGCGAATGGATAGAACATCTTATGACAAAAATTTTCTATTAATAAGAATTTTTGATTTTCCTGAATAAATATTTTTTGATATTAAAATAAATTTAAATATATAATATAATTAAATTAAAAAATATATAAGTGATAGGTATTATGTATTTTTCATAGAATTATCTATCTACTTGGTGAATAAGTTCGAAGACAAACTGCCATTAGAGATGAGAACAGGTTTTAACAACCGGTGTGTTCTCTAGGTTGCTGGCAGATGGCAAAATAGGCCATCACCATCCTCTTTTAGTTGTCGTGAGCAAGCAATCTTTTTATCTTGATCCTTAAAAACCATAAAGATTTTTACCAATATCAGATGAAAGTTGAGTTTGTAAATATTAATAGAAACGAGAATAAATATATTAAAAAATATTGAAATCAAATTTAACCAAAAAAAATTTGTAGTTTTTCATTCTAAGAATTCAAATAATAAAATAGTTTCTAAATTTGGCAAAATAAAAAATTGTGTCCACTCAAACTTAATTTATTATTGAATGTAATCTTCAGATAGAAGAAGTGAATAGGGGTTAGGCAGCCATAAAAGTCTATTCCCTTGTGAAATGAGACATGGACTGATGTTGGATGGATGTTATAAGAAAAGGGTATATCTAAAGAAAATAGAAAGGCTTTTATTTGATTTTCTATTAATAATATTTTAAATTAACTGATTCATTGTAAGAGGGTAGCTTGGAGAGAAGGGTTTCAGAACCAAATTATGAGAAACTAAAATTTGCAAGATTTTGGACAAATTTTATTTAGCCATCTTCAGTCTTTTTGAATTATTTCACATTTTTATATATAAGTATATATCGCTCTTAATGAAAATGATTAAGAAAAATTTTGAAAAAATGTTCACTTTTAAATTTTCAGTGTCATTTTTCAAAAGATTTTTGACTTTTCCCCTTTTAGCAGAGTATATAGAATATCCAATTCCCCTCAAATGTAATTGGACAATCAGTATCTTTAATTTCGTCTTAATAGATAATTAATTAGAAGACCTATGTGAAATCTGAAAATACAAAATTTAATAATAAATAAAACATGGAATTTGATGATTTTTAATTTCATGTAGCTCTTCTAATTATCCATTAAGACGAAACAAAAAATATAGGCAGTCGAATTACTTTTGAGGAGGATGGTATGACTCATTCAAATTCGAAATAAAAGGTGCACTTTGTGGGGTATAGTATTTAGATGTGTAACTGTTATAAATATGTCACTTTATATATTAAAATTAAGCACAGATTTCATTTATTGAGTCCCCCACTTGAACTTAGCATTTTTTTTTGGCAAATTATGGTTGTCTCCTGCATCTGACCATCCCTTAATCTAGTCTTGGTTAAACTGATCATATTTTAGTTAATATGCAATAAAAGGAATTTTAATGTTTTCTCTTTGGCTTTGGATTTTTATAATTTCTTTTTATTTTATTAAATATTAAACTATCATGAATTTATAGAAATAATTATTTGCATATTATCACTTTTTTTTTAGTAATAATGACATAAAAAATTTATGAATAATAAAGGCAAGTGACAGTATTGAAAAATCCATAAAATTATCACTAAATTTCATTTTCTGGAATAAATGTTTAAGGTTATTTTAATCATCTTCTGAATTTTTAAGAATACATTCTTAGAAGCTTGAGCTTAGAAAAGCATTCAAAAATAGCCCAAAAGCAGATAGCAGCATGCACCCAAACTACAGGCAATGTTACCTTGTGCATTAGGAAGGACAATCTTCTCTAATGTATTTGTCCTCTTCAATTGATCCGTTTTGAAATTCTCGACGCCTTGTATCAGCTGCGAATGTTGTTTCTCTTGTTTTACATCTACAGGATACATGCAGATCACACGTGCAATTTTAAGCCCAACAATAATATACACACAACTTATATGATACAGAGAGAGAGAGAGTACAAGCGAAGGTAAGCTATTTTGGCTCTCTTTGAAATAAAATAAAGCCTAGTATTCTGGACAAAAACAAAATATTTAAATAAAAATAAATGATAAATCTTACCTAGTTTTACAAATATAAATTTTCTCCAAATGGAATAAATAAAAAAATTTAGAAAGTGCGAGATGATTGTTTTGACTGAGTATGTTTGGTGCATCCCGGACTTGAACCAGGGACCATCCACTTTCGCAGCAGATATTCTACTGTTACAAGACACCACGGGCCAAATCAAAAAATTTCTCAAACACAAATCCTAAAATTTTTCATTCGGATACTTTCAAGCGACCAAATTTTCCTAGATTGGTTAGATGTTTCCCGTCAAAAATTTTTATTTTTTTTTCCTGAAATCACTTTTACTCAACTTCTATAATTTATATTTGAGAGGAGATTAATCCGCATACTCTTCGAATCAGAAATTCGAATTCTGTTTAAACTTGTTGAAATTTTTTATTCGATGTTTTATCTACCTAACTCCTCAAAATTTTATCTTCTGAAAATCTTTTTTGGCCCCTTTTTTTTAAAAAAAAAAAGTGAAGAATTTAAAAACAATAAAAATTTTATATAATCTCCAACTCCATTTCCTATTTTTCTTTAAAAATTTAGAGAGCCTTAAAAGCTTTTAAAAAGAACACAAAAAGGAAATAATATGCAAACAAAAATTGCAAGCAAGCATACTTTATAAATAATATCATCCAATGTTTTTATAAATTATTAGCTTTGCTTGAACGAATATGTTGTGAAATTATTGAACGAAAAGAAAAATATTTTTTGGAAAATAATTAAAAGTTGGTAAAATTTGAATAGATTTTTATTAGAAAAAAATGATATCATTATTTAAATAGAATGGTTGGATAAATTTAATGAGAGAATTGCAAGGTTGGTTACAGGGTGGAAGAAGAAATTTTCAAAATTGAAATGTTTAGGTCAAAAGTTATTTAATCATCTTAAAAGCGAAATTATTTCACAAAAGATACCTATCTAAATTTTGACTAAATGTTTCAACCGTGGCAATTTCTTCTTTTTATTTGTGTGATAATTTCCAGAGGCAACCTCGTGAACCTAAATCAATATTTCTCACGGAATCTTAAGAATTTTTTCATCTTTAAATAATCCAAAATAAGAATTATCTCAGCTTTTTTTTATAACTCTGAAATTTCTTTCACACTTTTAAATTTTTTGAAATTGCTTGAATTTTATAGGTATTAATATTAATAGAAAGTTTAGAGTACAATCATTTTTGATTAATATAAAATAATTGTAAGAAATAGGGTAAAAATATTTTATACTCTTAAATTCTACCATAAATGAAAAATATTTTGTTTTAATAATTTTTCAATTATGGTAGAAGATAAGGGAAAAAGCAGCGTTTGTTCAAGCAGTACCAACTTTATTAGGCATTTCGATTCATCCTCATCTGGTACCATATCAATTTTAGAATGATCAATCTTATCATATAAAAAAATTTCTATAAAACACTTGCCTGTAAGTTTGAGAATGAACCCGATTTGAGTGAGTTGCAAAACTGGTGTTTTTTCTAATAAAAATATTTTTGAGATTGACCAGTTAAAACTTATAAATCACTATATGTAACCTGTGTTATGTGACTCGAAATATTTACCTAATAAAGTTTGTATTGCCTGATCAAACACCTCTGGGTTGTCTTTTCTTTATCCTGAACAAATTACTATCCCACCAGCAAATCCCATTTATATTTCAAATTTTTCAATTAAATTCAATAACTAAATATACTACTAAAACGAGCACTTTATCAAAAAGCAAAAATATAATTTTTTTTTAAGTTTTTTTTTACCTTCGGCTGTGGGAAGAACATTTTTCTCTTGGGTGGAGGCCTTCTTCATATTTCCGGCATTGAAACCTTCAAGTTCGCTTTTAAAGTCGAGTCCAACTTTGGGCAGATCTTTAAGAGATGGGCTGACTGGTTGTGCCATTTTATCTGAACGGAAAAAAAAAAAAACGTATTTATATAAATAAGTTTCTCTTGTACTAAAAAAATCTATTATAATAATAAGTATAGCCAAGAATTGTATAAAAAGTCGAAGAAAAAGAAAAATGTATATTATACATCATTTTTGATAAAAATTGTACCCGAAGAAGGCACAACATGTATATAAGATATGTATAAATGGAAAGATTTCAACTGAAAAAAATTGTTTATTAAATAAATTTATGAAAAGTTGGTGCCCAATTGTTACTTTCTGGTCTTTATCATGTTTTTTTTTTTTTAGAAAACAATCAAAAAACCCTCTTATTATTATTTCTATAGTGATTACTCTTGAGGTTGAAACAGATAATATCAAGGAGACTACTTCATTCAGCCAAAGAAAGAAAGAAAATAATTTACGAATTATTGAATTTTAATGTAAATATTTCAATGTCTGTGGAATGCCAGGTTTAGGCTGAATGAAGTACTCTCCTTGATTGTACCATAAGAGTAAACTTAAGAGTAATCACCATCTTCAGAGATTTACAAATATTTTATAAATCGTTATTCATTCCATCCAATAATAGATTGCTGATGAAATCTGTTTATATACAAAAATATTGAACGCAATACATGAAAGTTTGCAAAACTGAATATGTCATTCCATTGACTAAATTTAAAAGCAGTAAATAACAAATTATTTTCTTTCTATAAGTGAAGTCGTTCCACTCCTGATAAAGTCAAGATTGCCCTTTTTCCTCCCTTTATATAACTTCCAGCTACCAATCACAATTTGGAAAATACAAGTGTATAAAGTAAAAGCCTATCCTTTCAGTTGATATTGAAGTTTTTAATTGAGAAACAATAAAAATATAAAAGAAATCATGCAAATCCAATTGACATACTGCAAAATGTAGGCCATGATTAATAGTATTCTTTTCTATAAATGGTCAACAAATTCAAACTCTGATGAAATCTCATTTATTCGATATGACTCATCTGAATTCCTTATCATAAAAATTTGATCTTTTCAATTCAATGATTTGTTTTGAGTATAAACCATGTTTTAATTTATGTTAATAGAATGTTTCGATGAAAGTTTATACATTTTGACATTTTATCTGTTGAGATATTTATTCTTGAAAGCAAATGGGTCATATATCATATTTATTGAAAATTAGATTATTGTAGCTATTTAAAAAAATAAAATCAGAGCTGGTCATTAAAGAGTAAAAATACTTTGGAAAAATTAATTAATTTTTTATCAAAGGCTTCAAGTTCTCTCTAAATGAAGGATTCTTTCATTAAGAATCTTTTGATAATTTTCTCATAATTGATTTTTAAGACTAGAGAGTGTTAATAAATTATCAGATCAAAGAGAAAACAAGCATAGGTATTTTAATTTCTAATCTTTTCATATGTTATTTAAATTAAATATCAGATCATGCCTCAAGTATAAAAAAGGTTCGTTTTATGTATATTTGAAAAGTGTATCAAATCAAATGTATTCTATTTACTTCACAAGACTGCATCCTTTTTAAATATATATATACATATGATTTCATAAATTGATTAAAGACATATCTATCCATCTTTGTCAATGGGTATAAAACATTTATTCACGAAATAAAATCAAATATCAAGAGAAATGACGTAATCTCGATCTTATGTTAAAAGAATCCACTCTATATATAAATATGTCGGATATGTTGAGTCCATTCATCAAGGCTGAATCATATTTATTAAAGGCGCTATGCAAAAAATTCTAGCTGTGGAAAAAATTTTATTAAAAATTTACGATAAATTAATAAATTAATTTTAAAAATAAACAAACAAGTTCCAAAACTTACATTGCATTTTTTCCCATCCTGGGTAGATTTCAATTATATGTAATAATATTTATTTATTTAATCCTCTTATTATTAAAAAAGTTGAATTTTTGAGTTCAGGAAAAAATTTGGGGAATCACTAAAATTTTCCATTTATATTTCGACAAGAATGTTGGTAAATAAAATTTATTAATTTGATATTTTATTTCCCTCATGCTCTTACCCAGAGGGATTGGGATTCTAAAAAGACCTAAAAAAAGTTAAATTGATATATTTAGTATAAATTAATGAATTAAAATATCATGTTACATAAGTTGATCACAAAAGAAAACACAAATGACAGATGTTAAAGAATATTAGTGGGAATATCTTGCTCTATGAAGTCTATCAAGCTCATAGGATTTTTAATTAGTGAACTACTTGCAATATATATAAATAGAATATGTAAAATGAACAAAATGTATTGTTTTTACTATAATTTATTTTGAGTTATTTCTCTTGATGATTCACAAGAAATAAAAGTATATTTGGAGGGAAGGAAGAAATACTATCTAAAAAGAATCATTCCTAGGCAATGTAGCCAAATTTTCAAAATTAAAATTTTTTCTTCACACAAAGGTTTTTAAAGACAAGTGGAAATTTTTTTAATAAAATTTCTGTCTTTGACGAAAATAATTTTAATTTGTCCGGAGAAACTAACAAAGGAAGTATGAACGACCTAGTAAGTTAGCAACGCAGTTTTTTTTTTTTTTTTTTTAAGTCTTTCTGCAACGAAAAATAAATATTTAATTTAATTTAGTTTTATAATTTTTTAATAGTAAACCAATAACAAATTCATCCATTCTCCAAGAAAAAACTTAAAAAATATATTTATTATTATTTTCTTTAAAATATATAAATATATTTGAAATAAAATTTTGAATAATTTGTGTTCCATTTATAGTTTTATATATCGTTTTATGTCTATAAAAAAAAAGTTTTAACTTTTTAATTAATAGAAATAATTAAGGACGGAGTCTAAATGGCCTCAGATGCCGAAAAAGACTTAAAAAAAAAACCTTTTAATTTGAATTTGGCGATAATAGTATAAAATCACTAGGTTTAGGGATATTAAAATCACTAAAAATACCGCCTTATTACCAGGAGGCAAATAAATCCTGGCTATTTTTAGTTTTATTGAATAAATAAACCAATAAATTTGATATATATGATATAATTAGCTTTGTGTAAATGTGAAAATTTTTATTTTAAAATTAGTGCATTTCCTTAACCACTTAGAAGGGACAACACTTTGAATTTAGAATAAAAAGTAAGTTTATTTGTCGTTTCTTTCATTATTAATAAACATTTCTATTCTATATTCCATATAATATAAAATTTTTTTCTTATATAGAATAATTTTAAATATATATATTTTAATTTTAAAATAACAAATAACATTTTTAAGCTATTTTATATCAAAAATATTTTATATTAATTCCAATCACTTTGCCTCTTTTCATTACACACCAACAAATCATTCAGATCTGAGGACAAAACCACATAATGGGTTCTTATTTATACTTTTCAATCTCCACCAATCTCTTCTTCCATATATTTATTTATAGTTAATTAACTAATCCTATTTCTCTTTCTCACCCTTTCATATAAACTGTTTCTTAAAAAAAAATACATTTCAGATAGAGAAAATATCTTCTCTTAGTCAGCTTCTTCTCTAAAAAATTGTCCTTTAGATCCGTCCCTGGTTAAATCATGTTCTTTTAGGAGGTACTCTCTCAGAACGGCAGGCTCACCTTATTCTCCTAACTTAACTGGCTCTGTTTACTATGAATTTTTGGGAAATTTGGACAAGGGATCCAGTTAGAAATTTTATTTTAAATTGAATTTATATGTTGAGAAATAAAAAGGGTTGAATAAAATCTAAAAATAGTTTCTCAGGGTGAGTGTTCCTTTGAATAGGTAAGGTATCCTTGAGATAAAAGGCGCCAGGCCGGTTGTAGGTGAATGACTCACATATACAACACACACACTTCACTGATCCCTGCATTGTGTCCTTGAACCTCTTCACTCTTAAAAAAGATTTCAAGTATAAACTTAGTTTGACCAGAAAAAATACTTTCTAATTTACCTAGATGAATTATTATCTTAAAATTCTTTAACATCAATAATACCAACTTCATTTGCTTTTAAAAATCGGAAATAATTCAATATTATAACTAGAAGAGATATCTAATTGGAATGTTTATTTATATAAATGATATAAACTATTAGGTCATTGAAT
>JAAAKE020160212.1:0-12089 GCA_010014785.2 Anisolabis maritima
AAGCAAGCTATAAATTTAACAACCCAAACTGTAAAAAACAATACAGGTAAAATTGTTAGTGAATTATCGAGTTTAACCCCGCTTGTATTTTTTAATTTGGCAAGATAATAACATTGATATTATTATAATCGAAAAAAGCAAAAATCTGTAATTTTGTAATTCCTAATATGTATATATTTAATTTATATTTATATTTTCTTGTTTTTATAATCATATAAAGAAAAATTTTATAATGTGATTTTTCTATAAAGGATAAGCGATTGTGATCATGTGATGGATAAAATGTCAAAATTGTAATTTACTTAATTGTAGGAAAAATATTAGAATAATAAAACATTATTTTTTCTATTTTATCTACTATTAAATATTAGCAGATCTAATATCTTTTAAGTTAAAAAAAAAACATTTTTTATTTAAATGTGCTTGTTTTTATTAAACTAATTATTACAAAATAATTATCAAAATATTTGTGCTCAAAATAATAAATAAATAATTAAAAATATATACCATATATATTTTTTATACTCAACAGCCATTGACTCGCATATTCATTTCAAATATTCATAACATAGGTTGGAATTTGACTAGAGAATAATATCATAATAAAACATATTAATACATTAACAGTAATAAAGGATAAAGAAAATAAAAATTAAATATCACAATAAAATTAATAAAATGAATTAAATTAAGAACACCTCTAAGTCAATTTCTGATGGCACAGATAAAATACCATAAATATTTCCTAAAATAGGAACGAGTTTAAAATTCGGTACCTTAGTCCATCTACAACATCAAAAGGCATATTATTATTTTCCAGATAAAATATTTCAAATTGGAAAATGAGTTAAATAATTTATAATAAATTTTTTCATTACATCAATAAAATATGTAATAATATTAAAGAAAAATTTAGAGACACTGAAAAAGGATTCAAGAGGCACTTATCTGAGATTTAATATTGTAGATTTTCTGTGCGATTTTGGAATGAATTTTAAGATTAGATCTATTTATAGATTCCCAAAACAATACAAGATATTTGAAGAAAATTAGAAAACAATATATAGGATAAAACATTTTAAATTTTATATTATTTCTAAACAAGTTAATTTCATTGCTTGAAAAATAAAAATTATAATCAGGCCGCTCTCTGAATTCCAGAGAGGTGAAGATGACCGGAGTCATAAATGTCGGGTTACCCTTTCTTTTACACAAAACAGCGAAGAAGCTGTGAAGAGACCATATGATAGATATGAAATGGCTTGGTGGGATTAGCTTAAACAGTTTTAGGTTGGAGATAAGATTTCTGGAATTCCGAGAATAGCCCAAGTATAATGTTTTATTTACTACAAGTCTATTCTAACAAGGATGGATATAGAACAGTACTCGAACTGCCATGAAGAGTGCAAATAATATATGACCATTTTAACACTGCCCATGCATCTGAGAGTAAGAGGTTTTAAATAAATATTCACATCAAAAAGAGAAAAAAGATAAATTAGGACCTAAATCTAAGGTGATAATGACTGATTAATCGACTAGTATTATAATTTGTGCAATAGAGCCAGTCTGAATAAGAGTGACACTTAACGATAGAGTATATTCGGAGGGCAATAAAAAGTGTTAGAATTTTAAACGCATCATTATATTTACACCTTTACTTTAGGGCGAGAAGAAAAAGTATAGCATATTGGAAGATGAACTTCGGTTGGGGCATGACCATTTGGAGTACCTCTCTTGGTCGGACGTGCTCTACTAATTTTTGTTATTTCTATTAATAATATTATAATTTTTATTCTAATTGTAAAAAAAAAAACATCAAAACGAGATATTTTAGATTAATAAGTCCAAATATCATTTCTAAAATATTCTTCAAGTATTTTGTATTGTCAATTGAATGAATAAAAAAAACCGATAGCATTATTCATTAAGTAATACTTGTTAAGGGAAGTTATAGTTAAAATCAAATATTTTCTAAAATAAAACACAACAAGCGTGTCTTAAATAATAAATTAAAATTGAACTATTAATCGTCTATTTTCAAAATCAAACGCGTTTAATACTATATTTTAAATAAAAAATCTAAGCTACTCGTTGGACCAAAGATAATCACAAATGCATATTAAGTGTTAGAAGCAGATCTTAAAAGTATTTTAATTATCATATCAATTAAGAATGAGAAATGCTAAAACTTAATCTTTTTGGTTTTTTTGATAGTATCTAAGATATTAATTTTTATACATTTATATTTTTCAATTTAAATCGTAATTCCCCTACAAAAATCCCATGCTAACTGCTAAAAATAATTCATTTGGATGGATAATATTGTTCCTATTAGTGAAAGTGGTTGTAAAATTTTAAGAATACATATCTTATTTTTTAAATGTTTTAACCTGAACCAGACCAAGTTCAAGGCAAACAAAAATATAAAGTTAGAGAAATTTAGAACGGCAAGAAAGTCAGATAAAATTAGATAAGTGTTAGAATTACATTTCGTCCAATCATGTTTTTTTTTTTAAATTAAAACTAAAATTTTTAATTTTAATAATACTTTCTGAGATGGGAAAATTAATGTTAAAAATATTCGCTTAAAAAATAGACTAATTTCTAGAGCCGTGATAAAATTTTAATTTTTATAAGGCGAGGGAGTGGAAAAGGTGATATGAACAAATTGGGAGTTAAACAAATAAAAACCTGAAGCTGAACACTGCCGATTAATCGTATTTAAAATGGCTAATCACTAATCGGTTAATCACTCTGATCTAGTTACAAATGCTGAGTGCAAATTTAATTGAATTTGCACAAGAGAGAAAGAATCGCGTTTTTTCCTTGGCTCTTACTCTATCCTACTCTAACAGAGAACTAGTCCTAAGCAGTTTAACAGATTTTTTAATTTGTACTTGAGTCAAAAGTTTATATTCCAGAGATCGTTTACATGTAGAGCTATTTCAGTTATTTAAATTATAATTAGTGTTTTTAAATAATAAATTCTTATTAAACAACAAATAATTTATTTTAGGGCTTCAAGCCAGAAATGAATGAAGTGAACCGAAAACCGGAACAAAAATCAGGATAACCTTATTCTTACTTATTTTGCTTATTAAAAACAAAATAAGAGTTTAAAGCCCTAGTTTAGTTGTTAAAAACTAAATGTGTGAATTCAAATTAAAAGAAAAATCAAAAATAAAAGATTTATAAAAGAATGAATAATGGGATTAATTATGAGGATGAGCAACTACTACATCAAATTTGAGAAATATAAAGAAGTGCTCTTAAGATTGGAGAATTAGAACGGCTCTAGAAATAAGAATTTCGGATAAAACTTGTAAGATAATCTTTCTTCCTAGGTATCATTGATAATTTAATCTGGCACATTTTGTTCAATAGAAGAATAAATAATCAGGCATCTGATAATTTTAAAAAGGAATAAATATTTAATCTCTTTCTTAAGAATAAGAAATCATAAATGTGCAAAAAAAATTCTAATTTGCCTTTTAGTTAGGCCAAGCGATTTCTTATTCCTAAGTTTAGTTAATAAAGGCTTTTTCTTCATAGATACCTAATGTTGACGATTATTCCGTTCCACATAAGACGGAATCATCGTGGAGGGTCAAGGATTTCCGTATCGGTGTCTAGATGCTCTGCCAATGCGTGAATTTGAAGAATCGGTCAGTGAATTATTTGATGTTTGCGATGTGAGATAACTTCCATAAACATAAGACATATCGAGGGAACGTGAATCGGAAGATGTAGAGCCATGGTTGGTTTGTTGTTTACGCATATTATTCCCAGTATAAGCAACGCATTTTAATTGCCATTCGCCAATATCTTCATTCCAATGCATATATTGTTCAAGTTTATCCTGAAATTAGAACGAATTTTTTGAAAATTATTTTCAGAGCTAGATTTATCTCGATTCTCGATTGGTACAGTTTGGTCTTATCAGTTCGCTTTTCGATTTCATATTCTCTTAGAAAATAAAATTTTCAATTTCAAGGGTTTCAGAACGAACAAAATTACCAAATATGATAGAACTGAGGTGATCCGGCCTCAATCCGCCCCCCAGTTACGCCTAAACATTTGACTTTCATCAAATAACAAACCAAAAATTTCTCTTTTACTATAAGAATCATTTGGGAAATCGGGAAATATTTTATCCCACCCAGAAAATTTAATCAAGATGAAAATGAATTAATGAAATTTTTTCTGGGTGTTATTTTGTATTTTCATTGATTTTTTTAATTTTTCCCTAAAAATAATAATAATAATAATAATAATTAATAATACTAGATAAGATTAAATTAATTAATAATTTCTAAAAATTGTGATGAATCATTTGGATAAATCGATAATATATTGTATATAGAGATATCGTTGTCATCATAAATTTTTACAAGAAAAAAAAGATAAAATGATAATTAAAGAATAAATTAAATACGTAAAAACGTTTTTAAAATCATTTATCAAGATAATTTGAATAATATTCGCTCTTTATATTCTATGACACAGATGGGGAACGTGCGGCCTCTATAAAAGCTAGTTCTTGTATTAATTAATATTTAATTATATAGATTAAATTGATGAAACTATACAAAAACTATAATTTCAAAAAGTCGCATTTATTTATTTATTAGGGGATACCCTCGTTGTGGTGGACGAAATCCCAAAATAGGTATATCAACTTATGCGGCCTCCTTTATTACTGCCTAATTCAAATGTGGCCTCTAATGATGATTCCCCACATATGATCTATGAGAAAAATGTTTTTATTTTCGTTGCTGAATGAAATAAAAATATTGTCATTTGGAAAGAGTGATAGGGCGTTTGATACCCCTTCCGATGGGATCCAGAGCAATTATTTTTTATACAAATAAAATAGATCCTATTTGAGAACTTAGGAGAAATATATATTTCAGGATTATTTTTCTACTCTATAATTTTTTAAAAATAATTAACATATAAGAAAATATACCTGATGAGCTCGTGGAATAAAAGCGTCAATTATAGTTTCCTGAAGACGTAATTCCTTTGTCAGAGCTCGGACACTATCAAGAAGTCCTTCCATTTCTCGCTGTTGTTCATGCATCAAATCTCGTAATTCTGCCTTGTAGGATAAAAATGTGGCAATCATTTTTTTAAGACGCCTTGTCTTATCATATGCTTCTTCTTGTAGAGATGAATATTGTTTTTCTACCATTAAAAGTTCGGCCTATAAAGTTTAAAGTCATTATTTAATATTCTTCAAAATATTAAGGAAATTCCATCATTTCAAAATTTTATTTTATTTTTCAAAATAATATTAATAATCGCTTGTAATACCTCTTTTTGTTGTAACGTTTCTTCAAGTTTTTGTTCATTTCGTTTCCTTTCTTCAAGTTCTCTTGCTGAGGCTTCTAACAATCGTTCTTGTAATTCAGCCTTTTCTAATAAATTTTCACCTCCAACTAAAATTTTCTTCTCCATATTTTTTAACTTTTCTCTTAATTGCTCATGCTCCATTCTAAAAAATAGATAAGAAAAATTTTAATGTGATAAAAGTTTATTCATTGATCATGTTTTAATAAATATGAACAATGCTTAAAATAGAGTTTACAATTAAATCAGTAAAATAATTTCAAAATAAATTTATTTATATATATATATATATAAATTTATTTTTTATTTTTATCGAAGAAACGGGCAGCCACTTTGACAATTCTGTAAACTTACTGTGCTTTTTTAAGTTCCTGTTCATGCTTAAGGACTTCCATTTGATGTGTATCATCCTTTTTCTCTTCAGAAGGCGTAAGAGTTTTTTTATGTTGACGTTCTCCTTCTGACAGTTCCTCTTCTCCTTCATCACTTTCTTCTAAAAATAATTAATCAAAATTTTTAATCAAAGATATATATAATAAATTTGGATACTGGATATTTAGATCAAGTAAAATTCTCAAATTTAAGTTACCAATTATGTGTTCAATTTGTTGAATTTCTGCGAGTTGCTTCCTTAAACCTTCAATTTGAGCTTGAAAATCTCGCAATACCGCATCTTTTGGATTTTCATTAATTCTAACTCGATTTCGAATGCATTTGGATCGATTTGCATATCGTAGAGTGGAGATGGTCTCGTCATAATTATAATCAGCCGGTCCAATATTCGCGCACTAGATAGAAAAATTTGTGGATTAATTAATGAGAATTTTTTATTTATATAATTTAATATATTTACCATAACCGTTTTAGAATTCCCTCCAAGTGAGTCTTGAAGGAGACGTGTAAGTTTCGAATTTCGATAAGGAATATGATTGCTTTTTCCATCAACCAGAGCAGAAATTACATTTCCAAGTACCGACAGCGAAGCATTAATCTTTGTTGCTTCACGAAGACGTTGACCCGTTGCTCCTGTTTTACTCTGTCGTTCTGATCCCTGAAAAGTTATTATGTTTTTAATTATTAATAAATATTCTAAATTAATCGAACAAATTAGAATTTCGTAGGGCTTGAAATAAAATAGTAAATAGAATCTACCAATTAAAAGGCCAAAAAAAAAGAATAATTATTTACTAAAATAAGGTGCATCAAGTTGATTCTTTGTTTGGCGTTTGGAAGTTGGAGAAAAATAAATTATTATTATTTTTATTAAAAGCAGAAATTTTAGTCATCCCTTCTTAAACAAATCATAAATTCCTGTTCCCTTTAGAGCAATGGGGAATTAAATCATCTATTTAATAAAAAAAAAATTATGCAAATCAGTATGACTTATCGAATTGCATCTATTTTTATAACATTTTAAATTGGGCACATCACATATAGTATAGAATATTAAATTAAATCTAATAAGCTACTGTGTAGGTTGGCTGTAGATTTTCAATTGGATGATAGAGGTGTGCGTCTCGATGGGCAGCCAGGAAATATTAATAAAAATTTTTTATATTCTTTAGCCGGTTTTGAGTGTCCTACACAGTCATCTTCATAGCGAAAACATTTACAAAATTGTCATAAAAATACGAACGTTAAGTATTAAATTTTTACATGTTTGTACTATCCCCCTCAAAAGTAATTGGACAAACTGTATCTTTTGTTCGTCTTCATGGATAATTAAGTGAGGAATATGAAAATAAAATAATAAATTTGATGATTTTGAATTTCAAGTAGCTCTTTTAATTCCATTAAGACGAAAAAAAATAGAGTTTGTTCAACTTTTGAGGGGGGAGATAGTACAAATGAATAAATGGAATTTCTACCGATTATATTTTTATGACATTTTTGTTTGCTCTGAAATTGAGCGTGACCGACGCTCGTCGGTTAAGAATTATTTTATATATCTTCATATTTTATTTATTTGTTTGGTTTTTAAAATCGACCGGTTTTGGCTTTAAATTTCCTCTTCATGATTAAAAATTTTTATAAGTTTTTCAAATATATTTACACTTTTTGAATACATTCATTATGATTCATAATAAATATTAGACCAAGTAACTTTGAATTCATTTATAAAATGAAAAATTATTCAACGTGACAGACAAATCTGGTTTCTATTGGCAGGGCCGACACACAGGCTCGGAGCGGTCATGTATATACCTACATTAAGATAGTTCAACTCAGAAGATAGAGAAACTCTAGAAGTTTATAATTCTGATTCTTTTGATTTAAATTTAAATTCCAAAAGGAAGTAGACATTTTTCAGAATAAGAGAACGGATTGTTATTTTTAATACAGTATATAATATAAAGCTTATAGAGAAACTCACCGCTAGATCTACAAGATGTAATTTTCCCATTTTGATGTGTTGTTTTCCATCTTCCCCTATTTCACTATTTTCGATTGTAATAGTAAAGATAGCATGTGACCTAGAGCTTGTAATATTCATAGCGGTTTCCCCAACAGCTCCTAAAATGAAAAAGGAGTATATTTATCTTTTCATTAATAATGTTCATAATTAAAAAAAGATTTTACTATTTTTTTTCCCGAAATTCATTATCTTCTCCATTTCATCTGCATTATTAATAACATAACTCGAGAGATCTTTTATATACACTCCAATATCAGGACGTTCTTTCACCTCTAATTTGGCTTTATGATCTTTTGATAACAAATCACGGATTTCTTCATTATAAATTTCAATATAACCTACTCTGACTAGGAATCTGAAAATTAATAAATAGTTAATTAAATTAATAAAACTAATAATAGTTATATGTAATATATAAATTGAAAATTTAGGAATCATCAAGAGAAGCCTCAAAACAAAGCCTTCGTATTTGTATATAGAGCCTTCGCATGATGATTTCAAATAGGTTTGAAGCGCCCATGTGAAAGAACCTATTATTATTATTATTGTTATTGAATTGGCAAAATATAAATATAAAGAAGGAGGTGGAAAACATACTTAGTTTGTTCAGCTGCTTTGGCAATATATCCAAAAATATGAGCAAAGGAATTAGGAATTATCCCTTTGAGTTCAGGTTCACTGCAGTCTCCTTCCATTGTGTAAGTTTTGCCCGTTCCTGTTTGGCCATAAGCCAAAATAGTGCCATTGTATCCTTGCAAAACTTTGTCAACAATCGGACGAGCTGTTTCATTATAGATATCAAGCTATAAGAGAAACAGGTATTTTTGTATACTAATTTATTTTTTATAATTTTTGTAAATGTACATGAGATGGCCTCGAAGCCGATCATAAAAAAAAAAGAGAAAGAGGTAATTAATTAGGGTTAGTTTACTTTATTACCTTTTCCTTTCACTATTGTTAGAAAAAATAAGAAAGGACTCGCAAAACAAAGGCAAAAATGTTCTCTATTATAAAATTGTCTTAAACCCATAAAATATATAAATAGAAAACCTCAAGAGAAGAGAGATCTTTTACATGTTGTTTAACATAATAAAAAAATTAGATTGATGGAATATAGAATAATAAATTTTCAAAGGATATAAAATAGGCTTATTTTAAGGCTGCAATAATTTTGAAATAATTGTTTAGTTTTAATACCTGTCGAGAGTTTGGTCCAAAAGCGAGATCGAATGTGAATTGTTTAGGAGGCTCTCCTTCATTTGCTTGAGGATTAAATACTGTAACAGAGGCATTCACTTGATCTACACTAACAACTTCCTTAAAATCAGATGCCTTTTCTTTTTCACTAAGAGGACGAACTCGAACAACGACCCGAACATTCTCCACCTCCCCTTCATTTGGTATAATATTATTCTGAAAATAAGAAACAAAATTAATTTCTCTATATTATGATATAATAATAAAAAATATAATATTGTTTAAGAATAAAAAAATATAATATTGTTTAAGAATAAAATCACAGGCTATAATAAAAAGCTTTAGACATATTAGGAATAATTCTAAATAAGAGTGCTAAATTTATTAAACAATACGAAAAATGAATTCTATTATGCAATAAAAACAAGATTTCCCACTCCTTACGCATATAATATAACAACCCAAAAGAATGAGATGGTGATTGAAGGATCTGATATGATATGTTTGGATAGGAATTTTGCAGTCAGAGAGTTACAGGTTCTAATCTAATAAAACTCCCTGTTTCACAACATTTCGACCTAATATTAGCTCAACATCGGATGATATGTAAATATTTAAGGAGGGTATGATCTAAATTATAAAACAATTTTTTAAAACTTCTTTGACTCTTGAGATGGACATTCTCCATGAGGATATAACAATACTATATCTATAATTAAATATATAAAATAAAATACAATATCCAAGACGTTTTCCCCATAAGGGATAAACCCTATAACCATGCAAAGCCAGATTGTAAAAATTTCTAGCACTAATATTACAAATTGCTAAAGCCCTGAGCATAATTTTGTTTTATATTTGATTCAAATCTCTTCTATTAAATATTTACATATATCCACTTCTTGAGATGGTGGTCCAATAAATTTAGGATTTATTTGATGTTTCATTAAATGTACCTCTCTAGTTACTATTGTAATTATATAGATAGAATCTTCAATAAAGAAATTCCCTTTAAATTGGAAAAAGAGAAAATAACATTAATAAATTGCGACTTAAATTACTAGTCTCCAAAGATAGATATTATGCTCAAAGTAAAAAAATTGATTCATATAACAAATAACTTAATCCCGGCCTATTTAAAAGGGTATGATTACAAAATTTCGCTTATTTGACAGCAGGTTAAACAATGTGAATATATAGAATTTTTTTGACTTTTAATTGTTAATAAAAATAAAATATATTTTATTTTTTTTTAATTTCACCTAAGATAATACATAAAAATGATGTGAAGAGATGAATTTTTTGTCACCACTGTTTATTGAAATAAGCTCGAAATATATTTTATTGGTTTTTAACTTAAAAAAAAGTTATATATTTTTAAAAGAATCAATTATCCCTATAATTTTTAAATTAAATTAAAAAATTTGAGATCTTAGGAGGTATTTGGTTTATCCTAAATACCCAAGGATGACTCATTCTCATTAATCAAAATGAAATAAAATTGTGAAATTTTGTATGATATTTATAAAAAATTACACTGAAATACCCTTACCATTTAAAATATTACTATTATTACAATATGAGATAACTAATAGTCTTATAGTGAAATTTAAATAGATTAAAATAAAAAAACAAAAAGAAATAAAATCATGATATCATTTATTTTTCTTTTAAATATGATCATTTTTTGAATTCATTTTCCAAAAAAGGAAATGAATTTTTATTTGAAAATGGAAATAAGAAAAATATAGCTAAAGAAATTAATAACTCACAGACATAATGGCACTCAAAATATAAAATAAAATCTAGAATACTATAAAATCCATTTATATAGATTGAGAATTTTTAGAAATAAAAAAAAATAGAACATTAATCAAAGAAACAGCCATGACAGTTGAGGAATGTCAACAGCGACAGCACGGGGAATAGCAGCGCTTTCGAGCGGCAATTTAACCAACTAATCAACTACGTGAGTCAAATGTGAATAATTTATAACAGGTTGGTTGCTTTTGAAGAATACCGCCAAGTCTGTCTTAAAGAATATGTTCTCTTGACTCCTCCTATATTTGTCAAACACACTAAATTCATATGAAATAATACATCCCCTCTCTCAAAAAAAAAAGAAATTTATCAGATTTTTAAATTAAAATAAAAATTAAAATATCAGCATTATCTTTTTTTGCGGATAAATAATTAATCTTTATTAAAATTATTAATTCAATAGTGTTGATCTTCGTCTGACTTTACCTATCAGTCCTGTCGAGGTCGGCACAGATGTAAATAATGCGAGAAAATGGACAAGGCCGTCACACGGCCTCATGGCTTTTGAAAATATAGAAGAAAAAGTGTTATATGAAAGAAATTTCACTCCCAGTTCGGGCAGCTCATAATCATCATCCAGATATCCACAATGTGTAGGGCCTTGAACATTATTTCACTGTAGTGATATAAAAATATTAAAAACAAAGTTAATCAGAATGATTCGCTTCCCGTTATAAATTAATCAAATGGCAAAATCAGGGACAATTCTCAAATTAATGGAATCCTTAAATCATTAAAATTTACTAGGGCGGTAAAGAGGTTGGAATGAATTCACAACAAATAATGAGGAATTGAGGAATATCCCAGAAATATATAGGAGAAATATAAGGGATGAATTTCACTCACGTTTTTATTATTATTATTAAATAGACAAAAATGCTTTTATTTATTATTATTAATATTATTTATTCTATAAAATAAACTATATAATTATTTTTTATTTTTTCATTTATTTGGATTTTAATCTATTTAAAACTTTTTTCCCACAAAAAATATTAATTTTTCTAATGTTCCCGAGATGGCAGTAAAGTCAAAATGAACGATTGTTCTGTTTAATTTTAAAGAGGTATTTCTTCGTTTTTATAGATGAGTTCAATTCTGAACGAAGTTCTTCATTATTATCCTGCAAATTAATTTAAATAAATAGGGAAATATGTACAAATAATCGATAAAATTCATATTAGGGCTCTGTGGAGTATTCGGTAGGGTGTCGCCGTTCTGCACTGCACAGGAGATCGGTGTTCGCATCCCGGGCAGGAGGGATTTTTTCATTAAATAAAAATATTTAATGTAAACAAAT
>JAAAKE020160223.1:0-12088 GCA_010014785.2 Anisolabis maritima
TAAAATTTTATTCTGTCCCTGCAACTCAATTTCTACATATAAATTAAAAAAAAATTGCTTTTCTTTAAAAATAATTTTTTCATAAAATTGTTAAATATATTTGGCTAATTAAAATAAAAGCGTAGGGCGTTCACTGAGACAAAAATATATCATTTATAGAAAATTAAACAAAGCTTTTATTAAAATAAAATATTTATCTCAGTGACACCCCTACGCTTTTATTTTAATTAGCCAAATATATTTTATAATATTATATTTTCAAATAAAAGCCTTTTTTTTTTTTAATATTTTTATTTTTTTTCTATTACTAAAAACTATAATAAAGTCAATAGATAAGAATTCGCGAGCCTGGCCACTAAAACCGCAGAAATTATTCATAATCTAATTTTCAAATGAATTATTTTATTATATTGTGTTGTCATCGGAACTCAATCAAGATTCAGATTTCTAGCTCATCAAGTAATGTTTTAAAAATTGAATAAAGAATCTTGTCCAAACAGACAGCCAAAGCAAGTTAATCAATACCAAATAAATATCTGACAATTTTTTGTCTGGGTCTACGATTGGAAAGGGGAGTGAGGGTCAGGCGAGAATCTAAGTAAAGAAAAGGAATCAGAATTCCTCGCAAAATAAAGAAAATATAATTTGAAATGGTCAAAGTTCATTTAAAAACACAAACTTTTAGGCACTTTTATTTGAATCAGTCGGTCAATTTAAGCTTACGTCGACCCTCGTTTTTATTAATATTGTTTGCTGTAATAATCACCAAGATTTTTATTTAGTAAAAATAAAAAAATAATTTGGGGTAGTGTCATTTAAAATAATGCTTTAAAAATGAAATTATTTTACAAGAGGAAAAAAATAAAATAAATGTTAGTTCACCTAAAGATTCAATTTATTATTTAGGCTCTTTTATTGATTTTACATTGGTATTTTCATCCATAGAAAAATCATTGTCCTCCTGCCTGCTCCCTTTACCCTCTTTTCAAAGTCACGTCACGATTCTCTTCAGTCTGACAATCCCAACAAATCCGAGGGTAAGCGAATAAGGGTGTAATGCAGATCGAGGGATGTCGGCAGAAGGGTCAGTTTTTTATCTTTGCTAAAAAAAAGAGAAAAAAGTAAAGGAATATCAACTTGACCCTCTATTTGAGGCATCTCTCTCTCATCAAAGCCACGAAATATTTAGCATTGTGATAGCACGTAAGTAATCTACGAGTCTTGTTTTCCCCTTGACAGGCCTTCTGGCCACTTAGGTCTACTTTAAACCCTTCCTTTGAAAAACCCTTCCATACGGAGATCTCGTAGTTTGTCCCCAGATTGGCCAATTTCTTTTAGACAAGGGCTATAGACGTCGACTAAATAGCCCTTAGGGGACGGGTAAAGCAAGGATAAGTACGCTCGAAGCCTATACAAAATTTTTGCAGTAACTCAGGTTGCCACTCGGGTAAAAGCCGCAATTCGAAGAGGATACAGATGGCAATAGCGATGTCGGGATCATTAGATGAAAGGCTTTAACTATTTTACTTTCAAAGACCACTTTTTATTTTAACTATGTATTGTTTTATTATTTAGCAATGCTGATCTGACAATATTTCTAATTATACAATGTTATTAATTAAGAGGTAAATTACTATTTCTCTATTACATCATATTATCTCTAGGAAAAGAAAATTTTTCCTAAACATTGATTTAGGCCAGATACTGGCGGGCATGTGATTGTTCCGATTTTTATTGAGATAGCTCTGCTGATTCCTTTCTCAGATGATAAAGAGAGATCATTTTTTGTTCATAACTCATGTTGAACTCAGATATGGAAGGTCTAGGGCATTAATCCTCTCGGTTAATTAACTTCTTACATTCTAAGAACAAACTTTATAAATAATTATACTTTAGCTGTTCTCCGAATTCTACAAATACGTAGAGTCAAGAAAATTGTTAACTTCTCTACTTGCCTCTCTCTTCTCTTAGAAGCAAAAAAAGTCGGGGGCAACCTTGTAGAATCGTCTTTTCATCTTAATAGTTTTAAAATAGATACTGTAATTCCGAGACTGGTCTCTATGCATATAAATCCGGTGTGTGCAATGTGTTAATGAATAATCTAAAATAGCTAATTATAATTTTCATCTAAAGGTGACTACAAACGTTCAGGCTTACCTAGCAGACGCACTTGTCAATTAAATCGGGACGCATGTAGGATAAAACTGTCAGTTTTTTTGGGCTTTTCAACCGGCCAGAACCAGATGAAATTTCATTCGATAAACGTTCACCCGAATGGACTGTTCAGGTACACCGGAACGTGAATGGGCAATTTGGCGATCTGTCAGTTATAGAGCAGAGAAGAAAAGTGCAGCAGTGATGGCGATACCTTCCTCCGTGTTCTTTCCTATCTCTCATTTAAATAGGTTGCTTCGAGGCAGAACAAAAAAAGAAGAAAAATTTTTCTGGCAACTTCTAAAAAACTTTTTATCTATTACGAAATACTAATTTCAAACCGCGTTTTCAAATAAATTTTGCTTTTCTCTTTTTATCCCTTATCTTTATATTATTATAAATTTTCATCAGATAATTATTTATATTATTATTGTTGTTACTAAAATAAGATAATTTGACGATTTTTGTATTGTTTATATTATCGTGCCCGTACTACACATTTTGAAGTTTCATAAATATAAAAGAACTGCATATATACCTGGTCATTTCTGGAATAAATAACTATTAGTATTAGGCTAATACCATCATAAACTAATTAGTTTGTCTTTGTTTAATTACTAATCTAATTATGGAATTTGGAACAAATCATGTGAATAGAATTTGAATTATTTAGTTTCATAGATAAAGCTTTCAAAAGAATTTAAATTAAGTCATTTCCCTGCTACACCTTTATATCATAAACAAATTAGGCTATACATTCGAGGGTGATCTGAAAAGTTTCCGACACATCACTTTCGCAAACAATTATTGTGCAGAGAAAGACGCGTACTATTTGGACGGGTTAAAGAGATTGTAGCATCGCTGGGAGAAGTGTGTAGACTTACAAGGAGAATATGCAGAAAAAAAAAATTGAAGAAAAAATGTCTTGTATCTTTGTTAGGTCGGAAACTTTTCAGACCATCCTTATATATGTAAAATATAATAATATATATTTTAATAGCTAATCTGCAAATTTTTTAATTAAAATTGTCAAACAATTTTTAAAAACTTGATAAAATTCTAAATTACTGTATTTGTATTTGTAGAAACTGCTGGATTTAAACCATATTTTGGGCATGCATTTAGTATTTTAACTTTTTTAGCATCTGAAGCCATAATACTATTATATGAGAGAAGGAGTCAACTGATCTTTCTAGATTTGAAAAAAACAATTTCCCTTGTGGTCTCTGAATTTAATACCATTACATCATTAATAACGCTATGCTTAGGTCACTTATCTTAATCTGACTCTGCTTATGACCTTCTTGTTTTTAGAGAGTTAGTTTCTTCTTATTATTTATAATACCATTATATCTTGTTAGATATTATTCTCAACTCAGTGTTGATGAATTTTGGAAAAAAAAATTTCTAACTCTCATTAATTCATTTTATTTAAATAATCTTACATCTCTCCTAGACTTTTTTTATATTCAATTCCAGACGTTAAATATATTAAAAGGTCATTGTTTTGCGTTAATGAGAAACAATATAAAAACTATTCCATTAGTAAGCTTTCCTAATTAGGAGAATTTTTTATTCGAATTCCATTTAAAAAAATACAAACTCGTTTGAAAATCTCTAAAAGGGCAAAAATTATTATTAAATATATACTAGAACTATCATTTGTGAATATGAGATAAGCAAATAAAACTATAAAAGGAGGTGATATTTGTTTTAATCCATAGTTAAAGAGATATTTTCCTTTATTGTGATAATTAAATGAGAGCAATTAAAACGAAATCTGAATAATCCTTCAAATGAAATAATAAAATGTTTCAATTAATTAGAATGTCTTTGTTTTTAAAGAGTCTCTTTTATACGTCAGATCCCCTTCATTTATTCGCAAGTCAATAACACGACATGTAATTTTTCTCAACAATTAATTTTTTTTGTCTTTCTGCATATGAGACCATACAGACTCCACCCATAAAATTATTTAATAGCCAAAATAATTAAAATAAATTTTATCACTCAGGATGGGAAGCGAACCAATGAATAAATAAAAAAATGTTAAAGATTTGTTTAATCTTGACTTGTATAATTTACACATATATAAATAGCCTAAAAGAGGTGAGAGGATAAAGTAGCTAAGCTTGTAATCAATCTTGAGTTGAAAGCTATTTGGTTCAAATCTACCTCATGACAAAAATATATCCAACCATCAGTGATGCCTTCTTTTATGAAGGAAGCGGGAACTCACCCCAGTTTTATTCTTAAGAAAATTTCTCTCTAAAGTAACCCTTGACACAAATAACTAAACGCAAACTATTCTCGACGCACTATAGAAGATTAAAGATGAGTTTATATATTTTTTTATTTATTTCATTGTGTTTAATTAATTTGGTCATTAATTAATAAATTTTATTAAGTTATTAAGTCAAACTATTGATTGAAAAAAATTTAAATAACATTTTTTAGAACATCTAGTTTGAGGTCTTAAAAATTAAATACATTATATCTTAAAGGTATGAGAAGTGAAACTTCTTTGAGGGAGAGTAGAAGCTGCATCCTAAATATTTTCCAATAAAAAGTTTTTAGTAAGTAAGACTCGTTGAGAGAGTAATTGAATTAAGGAGGTTTGGAAAAATACATATTAAGGGGAAGTTATGTGTACGCTTTAAAGTGAATGATTCGAGTACAGAAATATCTTGAGTAAATAAATCATTTTTTTCTTTCTATGTTAAATGATATTCCTTAAAATAATGTCCTTTTAATATGTAAAATAAATAGAAGACATGATAAAGAGAGGTAATAAATGTTATAAATATTACATTAGACAAACAGAAAGAGACCCTTGAACATAACAATTCCATAAAAGAGCCGTTCAATAGTACTTACTAAACATGAACATGAATTCTATTTTTACATAATCGAATAAGAGAAATAAATGGTAAGAAAGTGACTGAACCCTAACGTACGGTATTTATAGACTTAAAAAAAAAAATTATTTATTTATATAATGTAATAATTATTTAAATAAAAAACGGAAAAAACTTAAGGAAATAAATTATTCAAATATTATCTAATTTATATTCTCTTCTAAGTGTAGAATTTTTAAAAATTTTGTTCTAAAAGTTTTCGAGAGAGCTTCCTACAAAGTTGAAACCTGAAAAATCTTCTATTCAGAAAAGTATCATATAAAATTCTCATTGAAATCTGTCAGTCTTTTAAAATCTGATGCCATGGGTTGCAGAAAATACTTCTTGTTTGATTGCTGGAAGGTAGACAATCCAAATGACGTAATGGTTTATTCAACTAATTGTTCCAGAGCTCCTCTTGAGAAGCTCAGTTGAGAATACTAGGGAGTTGTTCATTTGGGTTGCCGACTTTCCAGCAAGTAAAAACGAATTTATGCACCTAGAGCTCTCTTAATCTTGGACCTCTTCTCTCCCTCAAAAGTAATTAGACAAACAATATCTATGATTTTGTCTTAATGAATAATTAGAAGATCTACATATAATCTGAAAATAATAAATTTAATGCTAGATAAACCATGAAATTTAATGATTTTGAATTTCATGTAGTTCTCGTAATTATCCATTAAAACCAAACAAAAGATACAGTTAATTATTTTTGAGGGGAATCATATACCCTATTCATATTATAAAGTTAAAGGATAAACATTTTTAATTAAATAAATGTTTGTCTTTTTACAACATAAAAAAAAAACTTTCACTCCTGAATTTGAGAAAAGACAAACATTAATGTCTCTCCGTTTAATAGTTTGCCTATATTATAATTCCATAATTTAAATTCTTAATCCGTCTTTTCATTTCCTGCCAACAAATAATTATAATGTAATGTTCCTTAATTGTATTAATTGTTTTATGGAGGGAGATAACATAAGGTTTATTTCTTTTATTTTAATATCCAAAATTTCTGACAAGATTCTAAGCCATGTCAGCTTTGAAGAGCAACTTTGCAATATTTGGTGAAGTTTGAACCCTTATTGTAGATTTATATTGTATATTGTGTATTGTGTTCCAAAAATTATTTGAAACTTTTGAACCTTTTTTTATTAAAAAAATTTTTTTTTTTATTGATTAAAAAAATTCATATTTATAATATTTTTAGCAAATTATTTGGATTACACCTATACCGGAATTCTCAAATTTTTTTTATGTCCAAGAGGAAGGGAGGTAGTTTGACATTAAAATAATCCATAAGATAATTATAATAAATTTTATTATTCTGTCACAATCTTTATCTCTAATTGTCCTGAATTTAACCAATTTATTTAAATCCACCCGAAAGATAAACAAGACTATTTGATTTCGACATCTCTCTTTTCTTCAAATTTATCAGCCTGATATAATTTTATAAAAGTGACTGGGAAATATTCCTGTCACAATTCGTCAATAATCTTCAACTTGGATATTGAAAATGTCGGAATTTTCATCTGACAGATATTTATTCAATCTCATCAATATTTTTCATATTTAAATGAAGAATATAGTTCATGATATATATTCTAAAGATACCTGCTTCGAGAAAAAATGCGCCATCTGCCAAATCATTTTTCAATTATTTCTATAAAATATCATTCGTCCCCTCTGGGGAAGATTTTTCAAAGCTGATGGTAATTTGAGAAATATAATAAAAACTCATAGAACGAGAAAAAATATTTCACGAATTCTTAACATTTAAGTTGATTTCTTTTCTGTTGAAAAATTCTTTGAAATGGAGAAATGAATAAATTAAATATTAAAACGACAAATAGTTATAATCAAGAAGCAAATTTACTAAAGTTTATCAAAATTATTGAGTGGTTGAGTTTATTTAGCTTTTGTTGTTGATGTTAAACGATTTTATATACATTTAATAACAAAATGTGTAAAATTTCTTATTGATTAATAATAAACTAGAGGTCTTTATCCCCTCTCCATAGGACTTTACTAATGTGCAAGGGCAAATGATAACTTAGGGATGTCACAACATTTAATTCAAAAATCAATAAGTTAATGAATTAAGGAAATTAAGTAAAAAATAAACACCATTTAGAATCTGTCCTTAATTTAAAAAAAAAATATTAAATAAAATAAAATGCGGGAGGACTTGTCTTAGATCCATATTCTTCCGAAAAATAAACAACTTCATTTCTTGTTGATACAAAAAATAGATAAGAGAAAGTAAAACAAAATTTGACTATGAAAAAAAATTGAAACGATCAGGATAAAAATTTGTTAAGAAACAAAAATTTTTTATTAAATTAATATTTAAAAGGCCAATTTGAATTACCTTCATTACAACAAGCAAACACGAACGAATTTATGCACTCCAAGGTATATTTCTGTTTGGCCTTTTGCTGTGATTGATTTTGCGACCCCTAATGACTTTTATTTAACTAAAATATATAAAAATACAATTATCAAATTTGACTGAAGATGAACACGTGAACATCGTTCGAAACGTCTCAATTTTGAATTTTTATTGAGTATCCAAAGACTAGCTTTTGCTAAACCTGCTTTCTAATATAAAAATACTCTTTTAAGCAGGCTCTTGACATTATAAAACATAAGTAATGTGTTATATAAATAATTATTCGATTTTCTTAATTATTCCCACCATAATATAACAAGAATATAGTTTAAAAAAATTTAACATACAAAAACGTGTTTAGATAATTAATTGCATTTGAAATTTCAGTAGCTCTGAATTAGCTAATCAATCTTCAAGACACATGACCCATTTTGCAAATAATAATTAGAGAAAAATGGCATTTAATTCTCTTGATGTTAGCAATTACATCTTGGTTTAAGCAATTACAGTAAATAATGAAAAGTTTTCTCTTACAAAATGATATTTCAAATAGGATTTGCTGAATCATATCGTTTTGTATACTCAGATGTTAGCGCACATCTAATATAAACATTCTTTCCATTCTATTCATTATAATCTAGCGCTAAGTTTGCAAAATTTAAAGACTATAAATAAATTTAAAATAATAGGATGATTAAATAAATAAATCCTAAGGATAAACAAAAAATTCAAATTATACAATTAAGATAAAACAAATTAATGACGAATGAAATAGCTTTAAACAAAACGTTTTTTTTTTCTTTATTAATAAAGGAGTTGTAAATAGTAAAGTATTCATGACATTACAAAATCTTATCATATTTTTTAAATTTTAATTAGGCCTAATCACTGATTTAAACTTGAACCCTCACCAATGGTAGAAATCCACACCTACTACTACTCAAATGACTACTCAAATGACATCTCTCCTCATATTCTACATTACAGCCATTATCTTGTCTTCCACTGATTTTTATGAATGGCTCATATGTGTTGATACAAATTTCTTCTTGTTCAGATTATACATGACTATGTGCACATTAAACCGAAAAGGACAGAGAAGCCATGAAGCCTATCTCTGTCGGTGTGCATGCTTTGTTTGGCCGTGCGTCCTCTGTATAAAGGTGGCATATCCGTCGCTAAAGAAAAAAATCCTGGATCGAGAACAGAATTATGCCCAACCAAACACAAATTCATGATGCAAAATATTTTTATCTTAAATAAATTCTTTTGTGTTTGGTCGCTAGAAGGGAGGCAAGTGATCAATTTACGAATGAATTTTTAATAATAGAACCGAAGCTACTATTACTTTTACTAAATATCCATAAAAATTAACAAATGAGCATGGGTTATCGGCTATAGAATAGCTCCCGAGCAATTAATCAAAAAAATTCATTAGAGGTGTTCAATTTAGATGCCTACCTTCCAGAAAACAAAAACTAACAAATTTCTGCAGCCTAGGGTAGTACTATTTTTATAAAATTGAGATTCATTTCACATTGCGAAGAAAGAGGAACAACAGGATACTACTAATAATAAATAAAAATAATTTGTTATAATAATTTCGTGATTTGAGGCTTTGCTAGAAAGGGCACACCCCGATTTTTGCCAGAAAGGGCTGGTTTCTAGGAACCCCTGCGATGCAAGAGGTGCGTGATAGCGTGACTATTTCCTTATTGCCATAATGCTTTAGAAAGGAGAATGTTTGAGTTGGGTCACGCAGTCACGTCCCTCCACGCTTAGGACCCTTCTTGCCCAGAGAGGACATTAAAATGAATAACTAAATAATTTTGTAATAAATGTTATCTTTTTTACTATCATACGAAAACTTATAAATATTTTAGTTTTTGTTAATTTTCAGAAAAAATTAAATTAAAAATCTTAAAAGTATACTAATATATTATTGTATATTTTTGGCGAAATTATTTCATGTTTAGTTGTTAGAAGATAGTCAACACAAATGGACAACTCGCTAATGGATTTTTTAATTAATTTCTTCAAAGCCTCCCTTTAGCGGACTACGCTCGCCCAGTTGTTAATTTCTAGGGATGTTTAAAAAACTGCACATGCATGGTCGTCTCCTTAAGAGCTCAATTAATCAATCGAAATATCTAATGTAATAATAATTTATTTAGTAATAAATAAAATTTAATTACTATTGATCATTTGGGTTGCTTCTTTCCCAGGAAGCAAAAAGGAACCAATCTATGGATCCCATAGTATTTATATTTATTTTAAACAAATTTGTATTATCTTTAGTTCTCTAATAATTATTATTATCATAGTATCTTGAAGTCGGATTTATTCTTCTTGAAACTAAAGTTTAGGATTAAATTCTTATATATTTAATACTACGAAAAATTGAGCGATCCTCATAAGAAAGCAATTTTCAAAGGAAACTATTTTTTTCGAATTCGTGGTATAAAGAAATTGAAAAAAAAAAAAAAAAAAAAATGAATAAAGGAGTTTAATAAAGAACTTTTTCAATCAAAACTGATTTTTTTTATAGATTCTGAGTAAAATTTGCGAAATATCTTTATCTTTATTTTTATTAAATTTTAAAAAGTTCAATTATTCATTTTATTTCTATTCAAAATTATTATTAACATTAATCTCTTTTTTCAGGCTATATATTTTGCCTCACACATTGACCTGGCTGATTTACTCCGAAATGCTCCTACTCCTTCTTGACGTTGATCGTCTTCTCAATGAGTGAGTGGGAAAAAATATACATTTATTTCTCTCTAAAATATAAAAATAATAAAATAGTTTTTTGCTATAAAAAAAAAAATACCCGCAAATGAAGTTAATGGCAAAAAAAAGTTCAATATAAGTTTAAACAAAAATTAACTGAGACAATTTGAGAGCCTCAAGTTTTTTGAGCGTTAAATATATCACGTGGCAGTGGAGTTATTACATATATCGCTACATTTTGTTTAAGCCATTCAAATGCGAATCCACATCGATTTGTACAAATATTGGCCTTAATTGACTATCTATCATTCTTTTGACAAATTCTTTATTCCTTCACTTTTCCAATTCAGTTGTACACATTTTTGATAACTTTTGCAGTTTTTAAATTATTTTGGTATATTTAATGAATACAACTTTTTACTTAAATACTTTGTATTAGAACGAAACAATAAACCTATTCAACGTCAAAATAAATTGATTGCAAAAAAAAAAGAAGATAAATTTCGTGCAAAATAATTTACCCTTATAGACTACGCCTCTCTTAGTATATATTGTTTCGCTTAATATATAATCCCACAACTCGTGGGAGGAGGTGTGAGCGGGCATGTCGCCTCGCTAGAGAGAAGAGCCAGCCGGCGGCCTCCATGCCGGCAGCCTCTAATGACTGAGCCCACCTGGCTTGACATCCCCTCAGCCGTGGAATTCGGCGGCCATCAAATGCCCGTTTAATGAGGCCACCAAGATTTTTCACTTAAAATCTAATGGATTCGGTTGCGATTCACTCTTTTCTTCATCTTTCCTTTGCTTGTTTTTCTTTATTCTTGAAACGGAAACGTTTTTTTTTTTTCTCATAAGGTTTAAAGAGAATTTAAATTAATATAATATTGGTCACCTTTTAACTTTATCTTAAAGATTTTTTGTTTAAATAGTACCACTAAGGGTTAATAAAGTACATATAATTTTTAAAAAATTCAGGTTTAATTTTAATTTGTTTACGTGATTTATTGATACATTTATTTAGTGAATTTAGTCTAATCATAAAATTTAATGAGACAGTTAAAAAGGTAGACTAATTTTTAGAGAAATTTGTGTAGAAATACGTAAATTTTGCTAGTTTGTTTCTAATATGAAATTTAATTATTTTAATTTTAATTCTATCAAAAATCATTATTACCTGGAATTTTAATAGTTTGCTTGATTTTCTTCCTTCTCTTTTTTCAAATATTGTTTTTTAATCTGAAAAAGAGCGGAAAATAAAATTTGCTCTTACAATGATAAAAATAATTCAAAATTTAATTTTCTATTTGATAAACCCGAGATAATAAAAAATTAACCATTAAAAGTAACATTTTCAGGCCTGGAAATTCAGTTTCAATTCTTCATCATTCTCTCTCATATAAATATATTAAATTAAATAAATCTTTGAAACGGGAGGAATAAATTCAACTTAGGGGAATTTGGTGAGTCTACCCATAATTGGATCTAGATGGTGCAGGACAGAAAATCTAGACGGGGATTGGTAACTGCGCCATTGAGCTTCCAACTTCATTAGACCCATAGAGATAGATGGAAATTGATGAAAATTGTCTGAATTTTCACAAGAAGGAGAACTATATCTTTTTAAAAACATGGAAGAAGGAGAATAGAATTTGATTATTTATCATCCAAAATTAAAACACCAGCTATGAATGGCATCTAATTCTTCTTAAGTATATTCACATAAGCTATAAAATTTAAAAATTAGAATTTAATAAATATTCAATAAATAAATTCTTGATTCATTGATATCCTGTCTTGCTAAAGTTAGATATTACTATTGAAGATGCTATTATATTGGGTTGGCCAAAAAGTCCGTTCGGTTTTTGTCGTCACGAAACTTCAAGCAGTCTAATATGTAGCTAAC